>JANRGW010005789.1:0-23337 GCA_024733675.1 Psilopsiagon aymara
CTCGAACAATGGGTGCTCCCTGAAGTGCGTCACCATCCACTGGTGCAGCTCAGGGACGTCGGTCACAGTGTACACCAGCCCCTGGGACAGGGGGGTCACTGGGGAGCCCAACACCCCCCCCGCTCCATGGGGCATCCCAGGTTTCCCGCTGTGTCCCCAGGACAGCGACATTGGGGGAACCCCAGGGGTGAGGTGGGGGTCCCCTTGGGGTGTCCTGGGGTGGTCCCAGTGAGCTTCAGGGGGGTCCAGGGACCTCCAAGGGGTTCTGGGGCTCAGGGGTTGCCCACGGGGGGTCCCAGGGTCACAGTGGTCGGGGATGGGGGGGTGTCCTGGGGGGGATGCATTGGCAATGAGAGGAAGGGTGTAGGGAGGGATGCACTGAAGGCAGCGGGGTACGTTGGGCTTTTGGCGATTTGTAGTTTTGTTGAGAGATGGCTGATGAGGGCCTTGGCTGGGGCAGGTCATGGGAAAAGGGAGTGTGTGTTACTCCAGTGGAAGGGTTCCCACAGAGCGCATGGGGCTGGAGTTTGTCCGCCTGGACAGAAGGCATGAGCTCTGTTTTCTGGCCCTGTGCTTGGAGTTTGAGTATGGCCAGTGGTGACCAGAAGTGAACCTGTGTTCCAGCCTCAAAGCCAGATGCGTGCTGTGCATGTACCCATAAAACCCATGGGGCAGAGCCAGCTTCTCTTGCCCTTGCGCAGCCACGTGTTATCACAGTGTGCGAATCTGCTGCTCACCATCTCTGCTGACACAGTGTCTGACACCAGTAACAGCAGTTGTTTATGTGGGAGAGTGGCATGAAGGAAGTACTTGGATGCTTAGCTATCGAGATAAGTGGTGTCTAGTCCTGTGCGAAGAGGAGTTTCTTTTGCTTTCTTCCATTCCTGTGCTGCCCAGCCCCCTGTTCTGGGCCTGAGGAGCATAATTGGGTCACCCCCAAGTGTTTGCTGTCCCTGACATTGGCTAGTCCCTACTCCAGCAGTTGGAAAAGGCTTAGTAAATGCTCAACTTCTTTATTTACAGTTCACCTCAACCTGTATGTCTCTATCTGAGCAACAGCAGAATAGCATCAAGCAGTAGAATAAGTCAAGCTAATGCTGTTGTCTTCCAAAGAAGTGTGGTTTATGTTATCCTGCCAAGAAATATGTCTGATAGCCCTTATTGCTTAGGGTTTTTTTGTACTTAAACAGTGGGGTGTGATAAAATGTTGTAAATCAGAGACCTCAAAATACAGTTTCTTAATCATCTGTGTGGGTCAGTACTGCAGTACTTTGGCGGTAGGGATACTATTGCTCTGGTTTTGCACCTGTTTCTAATCCTAGATATTCAAGCTTGATGAGTTTCCAGTCACCTTGATTGGGGACTCACCACTTCTTTTCTGTCAACTGCTTGAAATAATACTGACTAGATTGATGTAGGGTTTGTGTGGCATGGAAGGAGATGTAGGTCTGTAACAAAGAATGACAGAGACCCTGGTGTGGGAAGAAACCTTGCTGCTTGTTTGCTTAAGGGGTTCATTAGGGCTTCATTGCACTTGGAGCTCAAACACCAGCAAAACTGCAGTTGGCAGTGATGGGCAGCGGCAAGGAAGAAGCAGTGTGGAGGCTGTTTATCCTGGCATTTTCCACTTAGCAGTTCTTCCGACTGGCAGTTCAGCTGGCAGCAAGAGCTGAGAGCTTCACATGTAGAAATCAGAGGTGAGCTTCTTCCTGCTGTCCTGCACAGGAGATTCTTGTGAGAGGTGGAGCATTACATGGACGCTGCAGGTACTCTCTCTCCCTTTGTTAGGTGAAATTTGGAGCTTGGTTTTGTTAAGTCTGGTAAAAAGACTTCTGCCACTACTTGCTCTCTGTGAGCCTGTTTTCCTCTGCCTGGGCTGCCAGCTTTTAGTTGGTTTAGGTTAGAAGAGGAAATTGCTGAGCAAAATTCTCTGCCTTAGGAGAAATATTGTAACACTAATCAGCTTTTAATTATACGTATCAGTTTCTCTATGGTTAACAGCAGTTCTTTTTGTTCAGGGAGCTGATGTTCTATTCTTTGGCTTGCACAGCAGAGCCGATCCTCACTTCGTAAGAGTGGAGGATCTGCAGAAGCGCGTACGTGGGTTTAGCTGTGTTGGTTGTTTCATGGAATTACTCTTTTTCTAAATGCTGTTTGCATATCTTGGGAGAGAGTTTGTGATTGCAATCAGAACTTCTTGGAAGAGTTCCTGGCAGCATTTATAAAGGTCGTGCACTGAGGAGGAGTTTCTCTCTGTTGATATCCAGTACCTACTTGTGTTTTTAAACCATGGTTGAGTATCTCTTAAGTGAAATACTTTGATGCGTAGCATTGCTTTTGAAAAACCCCAAATTTGTACTTTGCTTTGTGATAGGTTTTTCAGATAGGCAAAATTTGGGCTGGACTGTTGGGTTTTCATCAGCTCTCTTGGATTTAGGCCATGTACTCAAAAACCAGTGTATTGACCTGTGGTCTACAGCCCCTTGGGGAGCACAGACTACTTCTGAAGGGTTGTCAAAAGGTAGCTTTGAAAAGCAGTCCTCTTGTCAACTGCTGGGAAGCAACTACAAACAATCCACCAAGGACTTTCCAGGGGCAATGGATTGGGAATTTTCTAATTTTTTTACCCCATTGTGGAGCTGTTTCCTCTTTGCCCACTTTGGGTTTCTCCTTCTACCAAAACTTCAGAGTGCTCTTCCCATCAGTCAAAAGAAGACTCTTGGTGCTGATGCAAATACCAGTTTCCCCCGAGGCTGCTCTTCTTGATCCTGCATGAGCTCTGTGAATAGAAGTGTAACAAATTTGCACTGTACCTCTGGCTTTGAAGTTGGTCTCTTCCTAATAAAATCCTCCAACGCTTCCAGCTCTTTGTGTGAGCTCATGTACTGATATGTAGATTGTGATACAAGGTCGAACCCTATAACAGTGGCTGTGGGCGGGAGGATGTACCGCAGAGGCATCAGCGCTGCTTGACTAGTTAACTTAGCTAACTAACCTGCCACTGGGGCAGGGTAAAGATATCCTGTCCTGAAAAAGGGTAGTATAAGGGTTTGTCTTGTGTGGCATCAGTGTCCAAGTGCCTGCGTCAGCAGTGTTCCAGTGTGAATCGTTTGATATCTAAGATATTATTAAACCCAGTTTGGAAGCAGGTTTGATGTGTGTGGGAGATGCTTGTTGCTTAGCACATGGAGGTGTTTTCATTGCAAATCTTACCCATCTGCTCTGACCACTTGCTAATCCCTCGCATTGATGTGCTAGTCAGTATACTGCTCTTTCTTGTTCTTGAGTTGTCCCAGTCAGGTAGGATTTGTGTGTGGCTGCTTCTTTTCACTGCCACTCCTTGGGGCAAGTGACTATCCTGGCTGGAGTTGCTGGGGTATTGGCCGGGATTCTACTTGGATGCTTCTATCATGGATCAGGGAGTTACTCCCATGGGGAGCCTGAATGCTGCCTAGGGTGTTGGTGCCGCATTCTGAATGTAGCCATCTGAATGGGTATCTGTGGCAGAGATCTCTGCCTCCACTGTGACCTGATGCCAGCTGAAATGGAGCAGGTGGAGATGGGGTATGTCAGAGGAGGACTTGCTTTTTTCCTCAGTGTTTAAAGCTGTTGCTAGACTTTGAGAACAGGTTTTCCCAGGCTGCCACTGAGGATCAGACTCTGCTCCATCCCAGGGTCTAATTCCCCATGCTTGCTTACTAGTTTGCCTTATATACCATAAAGGTATTACTTGTCATGTGCAAAGGTTGCGCAGTCTGTCTTAACCTTTGCCAATGGGCCCCTGTGCTGTTACTAGGGGTGGGATGCTCATTGACTCTGGGCTGCATCCTGACTGACCCGCTGGGAAGCTGGAGCTGGCCTGAAGCCACCCTGGTGGCCTCAGGTGACTTCAGAGAAGCTGTCCTGGGGGAAGTCACACGTGGTAGAAAACACTGCTCTGCTTTTCTTTTTTTCCCTGCAGCAGTAGGAGAGAGGCAGCACAGCACACTTATGGAGAAAACCCACAAACCTTTTAATACAAGCTGATACATTACTTTGTACAGGATTGATATAGTTCAGCAGCAGAAGGTGGGCAAAGGATTTCTAATAGTTTACCACTGTCACAAGGAATCTTTGCTGAGTATGCAGGCACTTTCTGAAAGCAAAAGGAAGCCTCTTCTCATGGCCCTTCCTGGCAGCATCTTCCCAACAGGTGATAAACTCTGCGTGTTCCCTTGTGCATTAACTTTCCTCAGAGCTCGCCCTGGAAAGCATCTTCTTGCAGGTGCCCTACAACATCAGCGTAACCTTCTACTGGCAGGCCTCTTGCTGGACCATTGAGCATGGGCTTGTGGTAGGTGTTCTATGATTGACAGGGAGATCCGTGAGCAAAACATTCAAGCATGTCCCATCCTTTGGCGGGGAGTTGACCCCCCGTTGCATTGGCAGACGTGAAGAGGAGAGTGCTGTGCTCTGCTGGCACACCAGCCTTGTTTCCTTGTCATGGGAAGGGTGGCTGCAGGTGATCCCTGCTTAACTCAGTCTAGCTGTGCTATGTCGACTCTTAAGTAACGTTCTTCTAAGGAACCTGTTCTAATGTTGAAGCAGAGGGTTCAGTGATGCTTTTTGCTTGTTCTGGATTAATGCAGCTAGTGTGTTTTACAAGTTCTGGTATTAATTTTTCTGCATCAGTGTTTTTCTCCTCCACTTTTCACTGTCACGTCTGTGTTCAGAAGTATGGATTACTCTTCTCAAAACTTAGCTATTTCAATTCTGCTTTGAAGAATAGCATCACTGTTGGGTTTTTTTATTTGAGGTATGTGTCTCTGGACTGAATTAAGAGCTTGCAGTGCAGATACAGCTATTGCTCTTTTACTAGTATAATTTTCCAATTTTCTTTGTGTTTTGCGGAAGCTTTAATACGGTTTTCCAGAGCTTTTTATGCTTTAACATTAAAAACGTTGTAGCATGTTGCACACATACGCTTTGCCTTCCTGTGCTTGAAGCTTTCTGGACTTAACCCAACTTTTCTTCTTAATTTTTGTTGTTTTAGAGATAACTTGAACATGCTAATTTCATTTTTGTACAAAGCAGGTCTTTGTACAGCCTTTTTAGCACCTGCGGAGACTTCCCATTTGTCTTGAATTAACTTAAAGAGTCATAGAATCAGCTAGGTTGGAAAGGAGCTTTAAGATCACCATGTTCAACCATTACCGCAGGACTGCGAAGACCACCACTAAGCCATGCCACTGAGGGCCTCACTAAAAGTCTTTCTGCTCTTAATGCAGGCTGGGAGGACCTGACCCTCTGGACTACGTTAGCATGTACAGGAACCTGGGAAACCCAGCGCTGAATGTTCCTGAGCACTGGCATTACGTCAGCTTCGGGTTAAGTGACTTGTATGGAGACAACAGAGTACATGAGTAAGTGTCATTTAAGTTCTGTTGCTGTGTGTCATTTTCTGTGTTGCATTTTGGGGGAGAATAGGTGAAACCCTGTCCTGCTGTTCACATTATTTGAACAGCTGTGTTTCTGCTTGAGAATATCCTTGCCCTGGTCTCGTAAGGGGTAATGTATGCCTGCTGTTGGATGTGGAAGAATTACTGTGCTCCCCTCTGCATGCTTTGAACACGGTGTATTTCCTTGTTGGGGTTGAGCTGAGTGTGTGCTTGTTTGTTTTTAAATTTCCTTTAACTGGTTGGGAATTTTTTTAAGTGACTGTCTTGTTCTGTTTTTCACTCCTGGTAGTCTGCTATGGTCATACGCTTAAATCCTAACCCCTCCCTGGGCATGTTAAATGCCTTCCTCTGGAAAACTGCTGTAAGGGCATTTTTCTGCTTGCTGGCACAGCAGTGTTACTGTCACTGGACTGCCACCCCAGTGGCTGCTGTGTGAAGTGCCAATTTGTGTTCAGAAGCATAAAATCCTAATTGTTTGACTGTCTTTTCTCCAGTAATTAAATTATTTTCTTAGCTTGTTGGTGTGGATGGTCTTTAGCAGACACTTACCAGGCAAGCAGCATGATCTAACCTTATTCTTGTTTTTCTTTTATCGACCTTGCTCTTTAACTGCAGTTAAAGTGAGTAACAGTGGCCAAGCTGTCATAATCTTGGGACTGTGAACATGGCCTTTTAAACCAGCCAAAAATGGCAGAAGGTTTCTGCTGTTACTGTTTAGTGAAACTGTGCTGTTTCATTGCTGCAGAGTAAATGTCCTCAATGAATGGTGCAGCAAAGGTCCCAGTTTGTTCACCCACACATTGCTGCTTTTGTTTGTCTTGGTTAAAATTCAGCCACCGCTATTTTTCACCCAGGTGCTTGTCTTGCAACAGCAGCTCTCAGGCAGTTTCTTTAACCTTACCCATGTTCTCAAGGCAGTTTCTTCTGGCTTTTTTCTCCTCATGTTTGTGGTTACAGAACTGTTTTTCAGAAGCAAGTCTTTTAAGGCTGGATTTTATACAGGACCCTAGTGTCACAAAGATTTGCCTGGGTCATGTAACCAACACATCTGCTCACCACAAACCCTAGTCACTAGTTGCTGGGGCAGAGGAAAGGTAGGGCAAGTGAAAGAAATGAAGTTAAATCTTCCTTCCCTTGCTTCCACAAGAGACCCTACTATGGACATTTATTCTCAGATTGTGGTATTTCATCCTTTCAACTGAAAACCTGAGGTTGCCAATACTAGGTGACCTGTGTTTGCCCACTTGTTTTGACGTGTTTTGTCCAAACTGACTTTGGACAGAGTAAGTTCTGTGCTGTCTTCTCTTTGGTGACTTGGCAGGCTGTGCTTTTCCCATGGTGGGACTCTTCTCTTTTGCTTAGACTCTTTCCTGATGTTTTTTTTGGTGAGAGCAGGGAGTGGATATGAATGTTTCAGCTGAAGACATGAAGGATGACATGTTTTTATGACTGAAGAAGCAAAATATGTAAGGACACAGCCTCCTTAGCCCTGGTACATGCTTTGGCTTCTCCCTTTCAAAACCTGTCTGCTAAATAAAAACCTGTTATTCTTCTGTAGGGAAAGCTTGGGGGTGGAGGAGTGAAAGTATCACACAGGTGGAATGTCACAACTTCAAAATACTTCCTGGCATGAGAACTCCTAATTCTTCATGTTGGCATATGGTTTGGTGTGGAAATTTGGATTCAGATAGTGGAATATGCACGTGCCTTTTGCTGGTTGCAGGGCACAGGAATTAAACCCTCAACTCAGGCGCAGGCTGCCAGTGATTTCCAAGGACTGCTGAGTGAAGCAGGAGCAAAGCCTGCACCATGCTCTAGGAGGTCTGCAGTTTCTGAATGCCCTGCGTGTACATGAGCCTGGGAGGAGGCTTAGAGAGAGAGCTGATGTGCCTTGGGTGGGCGTTGTAAGCGGATAATGAACGCACACTGCTGTGCTGCTTTGGGGATGTTGGCTGCAGCCTCTTGAGCACAGACCTGCTTGATCCATCAGTGATCTCCATGCTCTGAGCGCCTCTCTAGCTGGAACTGTGTCCCCGGCTCCACAGTGAGATGTCCCTGTGTCACTCACCCTGAGGTGTTCAGGTGTCTGCTGTCTGTCACCTTTATTTTGACCTCATTCTTGGAGCTACAAAACTTAATATTATATGTGCTTCCAAGAAGACTGCCTCTGCCTTTGCGGTAAAAAGTTTTAATACACAGTTATGCATGTAGTAAAGCTGTCGAAGCCTACACGTCCTTTAAACACTGAACCTGAAGTTATCACCTGGTAGGTGAGCGCTGTAGACGGGCAGAGAGATTTGCACAGGAGCTGAGACCTCACCAGCAATTCTTGCTCCTAACAGCAGTTGCTGTTTGCTAACTACTCTTGAAACATAGCTGCTGTATGAACTGCACATCACCAGACCAGCACTGGGTGGACACTGCAGGAACATAGTAGTTTTCCGATGTGTTGAAAGGCTCATGTTCTGCAGCAGGGAATTTAATAAAGACTTTGTTTAAGAAAAAGGGTATTTTTTTTTCTGTTAACTAAAGGACTTTGTGGTTCTGCTGTCCCAGGTAGAGCATGCAGTGGGATGATTGGCAGGAGCACAGGGTGACAGGAGAGTTGCTTAAATCTTTGGAAGATTTCATTTGGAACTGGTGTGGCACTGAACTCTGCTCTACTGCCCCAGCCTCTGCACGTAGAAGTTAGTGTTTTTTTGGTTTCCCAGCTCGCTCTGCAAAGAGTAGAGAGCTGGATCTGGTTGTGACAGTCAGCAAGGTTCCTGCAGCAGGGATATGCTTCCATGACCTTGCTTTAGAAAGGTAAAGGTAGTACACTGACAAAGGGCTTTCTAATTTCCCAGCTTGACTTTGGTTGATTTCTCGTGGACCTTTTCAGTAACAGTATGATCGAGGCCAGTTACAATGCAGTATGAAATGGAAAGCACTTTTTGATTCTTTTTTGAGCAAACTAACTCTGAATTGGAGGCCCCTGTATTTTTATTTATAATGGAATAGCAAACAGATGTAGCAAGTAACGTGAAAATGTTGACTTTAATTTATATTTTTTAATAAGAACCTGAAAAGTCTGAAGTGGGGCTCTCCCTGTGCCTCCTTGTTGACAGATTTATTTTCAGTTAAAGCAGCACTATTTCCTGCTCTGCTTAAATATCAGCTATGCACTGCTTACAGAACTGCTCTGGCTTTAAGAGTCCACAGAATAAGATGGAAGAAATCTAAGAATTCGAATGGGGGAACCTTTTTCATTTAAAACCACTCAGTGTTTCATGGTATAATGACAACCATGACACCAGCTGTGCTGGGCTGATGGCGCTAAATGTCCTGATCCATGACGTCATGACAGCGTTAGGGAACCACAGGCCTTTCAGTGGGATTTCATGCCAAGCTGCTTGCATGGAAATAAGTCTCTCCAGTTGAGCATGTTGCACAACTTCAGTGGCAACAGAAATCCTTCTGGGGCGTTTCTGCAAGTTATGCTCCATTTTTAACTTTATCTGTCTCTTTTAAAATCCGAATCAATGTGTAACTCTTGAATCTGTTCAGCAGGGTTGGAGTAGAGCATTTTTTTTTTCACTGTTCTTGCTTTTTGAAGAGATTCTGTGCTGCAGCGGTGGGTACATGTGTAGCATGTGAGCACCCTGGCAGGGAGTGTCTGGCTGGTGCAGATGTGGGAGAGGAGGCAGGTCCTGCACCCTTACCCAGCCCTTGTTGGCAGCTACTGCCCCATGGCAATGTCGGCAGTGAGGAACATGTCCCATGTGCCCGCACAGAGCACACTGCCTCAGCTGGCAATCGCAGGTCCACGCTTCAGTGCCCTGCCACTGGGAGGACTAAGGCACGGGCACCTGATCCTTCCTGCTGTTTCCAGGCGTGATGGTGACTTCTGTCTACATGCAGAACGTGTGCCTGAGGAATGCAGTGTCAGCAAGCGTAGCTGAGCTCTGCTTCCGTCAGTGGTGATGCCAGCTTCAGCTGTTGCAGTGCCACGGTGTGCTGCAACCCTGGATTGTGCTGGCTCAGGGCTTTGCAGGGCTGTCCAGGGAGCGAGGAAGCAGTGTGTGTTTTCAGCAGACTAACTTCAGTCATTTGCTGTAAGGCCAAGGCTGAATTGCAATCAACTGTAATTGAGTGCTCAGTCTTTCTGTTAACAGTTTTAAAAGTGTGTGGAAAATGAGAACCACGATGCGATAGAGTTCCTGAAAACCTTGAATAGTCTTATTTATATTCAAATTGCAAGGTTGTAATTCACAGCCACAATAGAAAGCAACGCTTAAATTATGGCTAGGTTGAGAGATAAGATTTGAATTTGTGGCCTTCCCACATCCTGAGAAGAAATGTGCCAACTGTGTTTTGATGTTTAGCTTTTCATGCAGATTCCAATAATTGGGTTTCCTGATTTACACAAACTTCGTATTGACAATGGGGTGGGTTTTGTTTTCCCCTTTTCACCCTGGCAGCTAGCCAGGAGCTGGAGCAGCAGCATCCCATTTGCATAAACCCGAAGAGATTACAGCTGCCTTCATCTCTAATACAGATGCAGGGTACCACCCGCAGAGACACCAGGTTCCAACTTGCCCTGGTTCTTTTGATTTGCGCTACTTTCCATTGGGATCAGGAGGGAGTGGTGCATGCCGGGATAACGTGTTGTCTCTGTGGGTGGTGCCTCCCTATTAAAGGTGAGGGTAAGCATGAGCCTTTCAAGGTCTCCAGTCCAGCTTGTGTTCTGCTTGCTTGCATAGATCCTCTGAATGACCTTAACTTGTAAAAGGGCAAGAATGCTTGTTAGAGCTGGGAGGAAGAAAAAGGGGTGCAAAACTGGATCAAGACTTGCAGAGAGGTGGATGTTTTCTGGAAGGCTTTTTCTGAGTATGAAATGAGTTTGAAAAGAGTATTTAGAAAATAGCCTGAAAGTTGGAACAAGTGCTCTCTTTTAAGTGTGTGCTGGCTTCTTTGAGTGTGCATGAATGTAGGACAGAGTGGTGCTGACAGCTGTCACTTCAGTGGCCTCTTAGTTCTGTAGCCTTTCATAAATGTAAACGCTCACTGCCCTGAGCATGCCAGCCTTTAGCCTTAAATTTTGGTATTTAATGGGTCCCTAAGTGCTTCATAAACCACATGCCTAAAGCACCACTGAAATATTACACCAAACTCCAAAGTGGCAGTGAACGCTTCTAAAATGGTGGTGGAGACTTATTCTGCCCCTCTTTGTTTTCATGGAAATGCTGTAAAATAAGGGGCCCTTGGGAAGAACCCTTAGATTAGAAAGGGGTGGTGGTTGTTGTGGGTTTGTATTTCAGTTAGGTTTTGCAGAATTCAGCATATCTGCACTGAGGAGAAGCAAGATCACATCAGGTTAGCCTGGGAGTTGAGCCTGCAAGGGAACTTATTTAAGCCCCAAGGTTTTCTTCCACCTTTCATGGTGTCCAGTTTCTTTCAAGTATGTTGTAGAAGCGCACTTTCACACAGAGGAGCCTGAGGACTTTCTTAAATAATGGCACAGATGTGTAGACTCTTCCTTCTTCATCCTAATCTAGTTTCACTAAGCTGTTAGCTTTGAAGTTAAAGGATACCTGCAGTGTCGGGGCTGGCTGAGTGATAGCTACTTCATGGGGTAGGGAACTGAGGTTGAGTTTTGAGGGCATATGCTAAAGTTGAGGGTCAGGAAATAGTGGTTCTTCTCCTAGGTCAGAGTTCTGTGAGGTGTGACTGTGTTGGGTTGGTTGTGGGGAGCAGCCATGAAATTCTGTCATTTACAGTTACTCTCATAGCCTTGGGTGATATGGTTTAGTGGGAGTGTCCCTGCCCATGGCAGGGGGGTTGGAACTAGATGATCTTAAGGTCCTTTCCAGCCCTAACTATTCTATGATTCTGTGACTGTAAAATGTAAGGAGATTCTTCCAGGTTTCCATAACTTCCTGCTTTGCGTTACCATTGCTTCACCTGCAGGAACTGAACTTTAGACAGTGCACTGAAGGAAAGCTGCTTCTGTATGTGGTGGCTGGAGATGGGGAACCTGCCCCAGCTAGAGGGAATGACATGGAAGAGGACATCGATAAGTGTCAGTTTAGGAAGGAGGTACGAGATCTGGCACTTGGAGGAGAGAGAGCCCAAGATGAGCACCGTGCTCTGGACTTCCTTTTTCTTCCTAGGTCTCTTGTTTATCTATCAAAGATTGAACCCAAATTTAATGCTTATTTTTCCAGTCGGCAGAGGGGAGAGGAAGGTTCATGGCAGAGCAGTAAGGGAGAGGCCATAGAATTAGGGAGTTCTGTGATGAAAAAGATATTTTCTTTTAATGATAGGTTATTTGGGAATCCATCAGAGTTGAAATGAGTAATTTAGCTTTGGGGGAGCAATGAGATCTTTGTTTTACTGGATTTGTCTTGTGGTTGGGTGTTTTTTGTGTCTATGAAGACATCATTTAGACGAGCTTTTCCCAAAATCATTGGAAACTGGTCTCAGCTGTGTGGGTTCTTTGGTGTTTAGAAATACATTTGTTTTTCTACTGACACTTGCTCACTGGAGTGCCTGTAGATCCTTCTGTTCTGTCTGGTTGTTCGTTTCTGCCTTTGTAGAAATGTGTTTTTTAGGGGAAAACTCTTCCTTTGAAGGACTTGATTGAATTTGACCAATGAGTTGGAATATTGCGGGGACATTTTAAAGAAGCACAGGCAGAAGTGTGATCATCTAAGGTTCATTTCCTTCTTTCCCAGGCAGAAAAACCCCAGTTAAACCAAGTGTCATGCCTATTTGCATGTTGAGATAAGTGTCTCTCCAAGAACGGAGGCAATGTACCAGGGCTGATGAAGGCTTGTGTTTCTCTGCTGGAGGCAGACCTCCCTTGAAGCTATGGTCACCATGGGGAAATCTTTTTTCCCTTCCTCCCAGGCAGACTGCACTTGGCTTTCAAATGTCATTTGTTAGAGGTAGTTAGCACCGTTAATAATATGAAAGATGTAGGCCACCTACAGAGAGAAGTCCGCTTTGTGCTGCGGTCTATCTCTGTGTGTGGAAGCTGAGGGATGAGAATACACTTGAACTGTGTTAGATTTGGATCTTTTTTTTGAAGCATTGAAGGAAATTTATGTAACGTTACAGCGTTGAATTTACAAGGAAGACTGTTTTCAACCAAAAAAAAGGGGGAAAGATTTGAAGTAGGTTTATAGGTGAGTGTTACTGAAAGCAAACCTCACTTCCTGTTCAGTACCAGGGCCTGTGCATGCATCTTGGTTTAGTTGAGCCTTGTGCTGCCATACAGGGGGAAGGGCAAAGTGTTCAAACTGTGAACTCATCAAACTCATGATTTCTTTTTGTCAACAGAACTTCAGCAGTTACAATCTTGGCGTATGGGAACGGAGTTGGCCCAAAACAGGGCTTCCTTACTCTGTTCTGCCAGCTGGGTTAGTGCTGTCTGACGTGGGAGAGCTTGCAGGCTCTGCTCTCCCATTGAGTTCAGCCTGTCAGGAAGAGGAGCGACTGGAGGTCAGAGTTGAGTCTTCCAGTGAAAGATTGCTTTACGTGATAAAGTCTGTATCAGATGTTCTAAAAAAGCAAGAATTAAAAGATAGTGAGCTCTTTTTTTTTGGTGGGTCGTGAAGGTAAAGGCATTTTTTGAGCTGTGTGGCCATTCCAGCTGTGAGATCAAAGAGGAGTTGACTTTTTTTATCCCTTTGCTGCCTGAAATGATACTAACAAAATGAATGTTTGAAGAGATGAATGCCATTATTATACCTAATCCCCTTTTTCTCTTCAACACAGATTCAGCACTAGGAACATGCCTTCTTGACTAGGGCTAGAATAAGTCTGTGTTTCTTGATGGAGCAGTGGTTACAATTGGTAACCACAAATTACCACTAGAGGCAAAATTACCAATTTCCTTTGAAAATTCGAGCTATTGGGATTTCTGTCTCCTAAGCTGGAAACTCCATAGTGATTACCTAACTTGGCTGCCTCTCTACTGTCATCTCAATTTTGAATTGAGGCCCAATAGGCAGTGACACCAGGCTAACAAAAGAGGGCTGCAGATCTTTGGTGGTCTCCCATTCAGATGGTATTCCCTTCCTTGCACAAAGGGGTGGCTAAGGGCTCTTCAGTGCCAGTCTGCCTCCAGGAATGGTAAACAAGGAATGGATCATCTGGTGGGAGGCATTTTTTGATCACTTGACAAAGCTGGGTAGATGTGATACCACCTGACAAAGGGCTGAGGTTTAAAGGAAGATTTTGCAAGGGCTCTGAAGAACAAAAAGCATCAGATGGAAAAAAAAAGGCCAGAAAACTGTGGTGTTTTTCAGGATGTAGACAGGGTGGAGGTGAAGGGGGACTTGGCCATTCTTGGGGAGCTCTAATTTAAACCCAGAGGATAGAGAATAGGGAAGGAGGGGATGAGCGCACAGATGGCTCATTGTTTTGTGTAGCTCAGCATTCTTGCACTGCTGAAGTGAAGGACAATTGTTTTAAAATCCCCTTTGCAAAGAATGCTGTTTGCTTTTCAGCTACCCCTGGTCCCTGAGATGCAGACTGTAAACCAGAGGGGCTGGTCTTTAACACCCGCGTGTGTTGGAGGGTCAGTGCCCTGTCCACGGGGCACAGGACAGTTCCTGGGCTGTGAGGCATCACTCCTGTAAGGGAATGGAGGGAAGGATGTTCCTGGACAATGCCTGGGAGAAGGTGACAGCAAAGGGATGCACATGGAGGGGTGATGCGGAGCAGTGTCTCGCCTGGGGGAACTTCACCAAAGCTAAGAAATGTGGCCTAAAACTAGCACATACCTCACCTGCAGCAATATCTGATGTACAGTATAGTTTTATTATGGCATTATTTTTGGTAGCAAATAATTTGTTAGTATAGAGAAATGTTACTATTTCTATACTGTTATTTCAACCGCTCCAGTTGCGCCGGCATAGCTGCCTCCCCTCGTCCCCTGTGAATTGTTGTGGCCTTTCTGGAGCAGGGGCCTTTTTTGGCATAGTGGACAAAAATAAACCATAACGGCAGCTGTTGTTATGAATAAGGCTCAACAGGGGGATTTTACCAGTGGAACTATAGCAATATAATTACACTGGTAGACTAGTTACAGTAAATTTCCTCATGAAGACAAGCCTTAAGTTGACATTTCCTAGCTAAGTTGGATCCATATGTATAACTTTATTACGCAAAAATAATACATCTCTGGGCTTTGAATTCTTTTTTACCCAGAAGAGTAACATTAAGCAGAAAAGCAAAGAATTTAGTGTTCAGAGATGGATGAGAGATTTGCTGTAGCAGAGCTACATTTGCTGTGATGAGCTGAACGCTGAACTCTTTTAATGGGTCGGTTATTCTTCCTGGAGTGATCAGGAATGTGAGGAGTGTGTGTGTACTTAAACACATTTCAGTACTGCTTACTTTTTGGTGAGTGAGTTGACATCTCTCCCAACTTTACTCCTGTTTGTAAGAGAAGCTGTGCCATTTTGCAGTTTCCATAACCAAAATGGTTTGGCTTAGAGGCAAAACTATTTTGCCACTATTAAAATCTTTTGGGGTAAGCCTGGACCCGCTGAAAGGAAGTGGGGAAGGATGCCTCCTTTCCTCCTTTGTTTGATTTAAAGAGGCTAAGATTTATTTTATCGTTTTGGATCTTGTCTTAAAGCGGATGGTGCCTGTGTAACATTCACAAGCCAGGTGTTTATTTCTATAGAACAAAAATGTCAGCCTGTGATTCCTACTTCTGGAAGTTTCCAGTGCTTCAAAGGAGCGACAGTCTTGCAGGAGAAGCTTAACACTTAGAGGCAGATTAAAATATATGTAGTATACTTCTCATTGCAGCTGTCTCCTGTTTCCCTTTCAGGAGTCTTTCACAAGCATTCTGGTGCTTTCATTTCCCTGGAATTACAGCTTGAGCTCCCAGGGCCTTTCCCCGCCTGTTTAATTGGTGAAGATCTCTTAGGGTGCGTTTTTGAGTGTGCCCTTTACAATGAAATGAGACTATGTAACAGCTCTGCGAGTAAGGAAGTATTGTCCTGATTTTTACAGCTAATGAAGTGAAAGATCAGGGATTGAATCCCATATCCAGCAGGATACTTGGGTGTGTAAACCCTGCTTGAAATCTGTTGGATTTGGATCAGGCTCCTAAAAGCTCCAAAATACCTTTTATGCTTAAGCTCACTTATTGTACAGCTGAGAACTTAATTGTATGAATTGTATATTCTAAACGTGCTTGAGGGTGTGCTGAAGTTTTCTTGCGTTTTCTTTTAGCTTACGTTCTTCAGCCAGCAGGAAAGTAATGGGAGACACCAGTGTTTGTATTCTGTTAACATGTTGGAGCTCTGATCCTCCTTTGAGGATTCTAGGCAATGCTGTAAAAAACTAACTGTAGCTGTCAGTGTAGCCTCTGGCTTTGGGTTTTTCTCTTATTCTTTCCACCCTCCCATACTGCCTTTGAAAGCCGCTTTTGTTATGCCAATGGGTTCCTCCCAGCAGCTGCAGAACTTTCCACAGTAGGAGCTAGGAAGGAGCCAGCAGGCACTGCAGGGAAACTTGGTGCCCTGTTCCCAGATGCTCACCAACACAGCAGTACTGTCCTTTCCTTCCATGCTGGCTCAAACTGCCCCTGGGCTTGTGTTCTCTTGGCTGGTGAGGTTGCAGCTGAGCCCTTTGGTGAAGTTTGGGGTGTGTTGTCATTCCCTGCTGGCTATGCAGAAGCAGTGTGTGAGAGGTAAGGATTCTGTCCCAGTGTGAAATGGGGTCTGTGTGCAGGTGGAAGGTTGTCTTCTTCACTAGTACACCATATAGCACAGTGACTGCATGCTTCACTTATAGAATCACCTCCAGCTCAGGCCAAATGAGAGCACTGTTGTACTAGACCTTATAGAAACGGAGCATAAGTAGTTCTGAAGTGCAGCATAAATAGCTTAAGTAAAATGTTAAAGTACAAATCTTGATAAGTTGTGGGTTTTTTTCTCTAGTTCTCTGCCCCTTGTTCTGTGGATGCAATAGCAAATCCTTATTGTACTCCCAGCTATTCTTTCCAGATCCTTTCAGTGGTCATTAAGATGATGCAGCTGTGCTCCAGCTTCCCCAGGCCATCGCAGTGAAACTGTTTGCCCTTTCCCTGTGGAGCCATGAAGCGCAGCCTCACTTGCAGTGCCGGCTGTGCTTGCAGCCTGCTGCAGGAGGTGGTTGAGAACCTGCTTTCAGGGTGAGATGGGTTCTGCTGGCTGTGAGGTGGGAAGCCTGGGTGATTCCGTGGAGAACTGTGTGAGCCCTTGAGCTGAAAATCATAGCCCGTCCTCTGTCACTTGATTTCAGGTAGCCTGTTTATTTTTTAAATGCGTGTTTTGGGAATCATGAAGATGAAATGGTTTGGTCTTCTCAGTTTATTCATGACTGTTATGGGAGATCAAACCATCACCTACTGGTATAGCAGTATCCATGCACCATAAAACAGAGAAAATGAAAAATAAACTGCCCTCATGTGGACATCTTTTGCTGGGGTGCAGAGTGAGACATCCCATGTAACCTCCTGTTCCATAGTTTGTTGTTTTAGTCATTTCCCATGTGCGGTATTTGTCCATGCTGTGCAGAATGTGGAGTTAATTTCCCAGCTTTTGTGACCTTGATTGTTGGAGTATATCAGCATTTCCTATATATGACAAGTGTGTCACATTACTCTTTGAAGCAGGGAAATGTCGTTCATTTACATATGGGAATCAAATTCTGAGCTAACTTGTTGAGAAGGATGGGAAGATTATAGCAGGCAAGAGTTTCAAACTTAGGTCACCCAGATGCTGGGTTAGGATTTTAAGTCTTCTGAAGTTTAGTGACTTAATAATGAAGCAGACAGATGCCTTTGGCACCAAAAGGGCCATTACAGCCTTTTGGCCCTTAATCAGTCTGCACTGTTCTTTTATGTATGACTGTGTTGGCACTCTCCAGAATGAGACAATAATGGTCCCAAGCCTCTGGAGCTCAAAGCAGTTAACCTCCAGCAGCTAAGTGGGATCCTATGCTTCTTCCAGATGCTACTGCTTTCATGGCATGGACAGCTGAACTTCAGAGAATCAACCCTTAGATTACCTTAATTTGCAGCCCAGCACATTAAAATGACTTGAAAACTGATGGTGGTTTACTTTAACTTGCTAAGGAGGAGTATAGTTCAGGAGCTGTTTCCCCATGTGGCTGGGCAGGAGCTGAATAACTGCTTCTGTCAAAATGAGTTTAACTTGTGCTCATAAAATAATCAGCTGTGGGTCCTGCCAACTTGGTTTTGGACACGTGGTACCAGTAGTATAAGTTTACCTCTTCTTGTCTGTGATGCTTCATCATTTGGGTTCAAAGGGACCTCTGAAAGTTTGAGTTGATACCTGCTCAGATGGCCAACTTCTGCAGCCTCCCTGATCCTGTTCCAGAGTTTGGTCATCTGAAAAAGATTTCCAGATACATGCAACTGGAACTGGCCATTGCCATTTTGCTCTGCTTCTCTGAGAAAGGTCTGGCTCTGTCTTCCCTTTGCCTTCCTGATAGGTTATTAACCAGTAAGATCCTCCCTTCCTATTTGCCTTCTTTTATTAAGGCTTATCAAACCAGCACCCAGCCTTTCCTCATGTGGTGGAGGCTACTGTGTACCAAGTGCTTCTCACATGTCTGACTGATTTAGGTGTCTAAAAAGTGGTCAGTCTGTCAGCTCTACAGATACCTGCAATTCCTGTGCGGTTCTCGTGTAGTTCAAGTGACACTGTCTCTCATAAGACAGTTGTGTCTGCAGAGTAAGGAGTAAGGTTAATGGCTCTGTAGTCAGAAGGTTTAGAGGAAAAATCAGTTTTATCTGTTGTATCAATGCCTATTATTCCATAGAATCATAGAACAGCAGGATTATCGAAAACATTTTAAAAACCAAAACCTGAACTGTGCCTTTCTGGGCTTCAGGGGCAGGATTGTCCTAGCCTGAGTTTTGAAGAAGCTGAGCAGTAAAATGTGTGAAATCAGTGTTGTGTATGTGTGAGTCAAACTGAAGTCTCCTTTTTCCTCCTCTTGCCCCATAACAGCACTTTACTTGCTGGATGGTAGCTCAGTGAAGAACATCTCTGGGTTTTATGCTGGGCAGCACAAATTGACTCATAGATTTTACTCAGATCTATTTCAATGTAAGTTTTCTAAGCTGATCCTACGTAAGTATTTAGGAAAGCTGACAAACTGGCTGCAAATACCAGTCGACTGAGTGCCTCTGCATCTGTTTGGGCTTAGATGCTGGAATAATCCTCTAAAAAAAGCCATAAGTTGCTGCTTCTAGAAAAGTTTTCCATTTGGTTGACGGCTTAGACATTTGGTGTGATGTACTGCAAGAACAAGCTCCAATCAACAGCTTTGGGTATAGTCAGACTGATGTCTTGAGCATCATGTGTCACTCACTTTCTGTGCTTGATTTTGCATGAACAGAAATCTCAGAGCATGTGTTCTTTTTGCATTTGTATTTGCCCTGCTTATGCATGAAGCTTTTCCTTAAATTAAGTGAGGAAGGGGTCCAGTAAGGTCCTGTGTGCAGGTCTGGGATGGTGAGAGCTCATGGAATTTCCTGTCGAGCGCTCTGAAGAGGTAACCATCTGACAACCAGAAAACCACCCCCTGCTTCTCTCAGATCTTTTAATGCATTTTTCTTTAAAATTGATGCTTTTTTCGATGCTGGGGGACAATCCAGGAGAGAATGTGAGTGAGCAGGTGGGGTTTGGCTGAAATAACTTTTCTGGACACTTTTTAGACCTTTAATGTAGGGTGAGTTCTGTGCCTATTACAAGGTTGTTTCACAGGAGTGTCCCAGCATGCCATCAGCGCTCTCAGATGAGACTTTCATGTCGTTTGACAGCTGCACTAGAAACAACCATTTCCTGTTAGGCAAGATGCTTGAAGAGCCAGGTAGGGTCACTTCTTTTTAATTTTCTTCTGAAGCTCTGGAATCTGCGAGTCATTTGGTTATAGTGGGAAGACATTGGATAATGCACCTGGAGCTTGAATTAGCAAGGCTGATTCTCAGCCTAGTCTTGTTTGGGGCACATCAGCTCTTGCCTGATGTCTTTCTCAGGAGGTGGAGGCACTAAGGTGTTCAACTCAATGGCTGTGACAGCTTGCTGAAGGCTTCTCTTCTGGGTTTTAGAAGGCTTTGCTTTGGGTTTTAAACAAGGGGTTGCTCTTTATGTTGGTTGTTTGTAAGCAGATGTGAACAGTGGAATGATACGTGACTTGATTTTTCTCAGGAAGGACCTGTGAAGTCAGCTTGTTGTTAAACACACATCATCGATGTTGCCGATAGTAATATCTTTGCTAGCTAATAGGAAAATCTTGTGGGATGGTTACTAGCTATGCAGTCTTAAAACATTCTTGAGAGCTGGGCCTTGAAGTACTTTGATCTCATCAAGCAGAAGGTGGGCACTGCCCATTAGCTTGGTTTAACCACCCTCTCAAACTTCTCAAACATCCTGATGGGCTGATCTGGAGGTACTGATTGACATTGGAGGTATGGATTGACAGGGTTTTTTTGAGGTGTGGGGTGCACCGAACGGTCCATCCCTCAATTCCGTGCCTCTCCAATTAGAAACAAGGATGTGTGGGACAGTGTCACATGCTTTGCACAAGTCATGGTAGATGATATCAGGTTGTGATAACTGTATTTCTGCAGCCTTCAGAACAGTATCAGAGTAGCTCGCCAGTGGCAGAGCAGGAAGCTTTGTCCATGTAGAAGATGTGGGGTAATCAATTAGGGAGTTGAAGCAAAAGGCACAAGAAGTGGCTTTGCTACAGCAGTGGCAGAGGGGCTGGAAACTGAAGCTGGGAAAAGTGGGTTCAGGGTACTGTGAGATTCCCAGAAGAGACCTGGTTTATCTCCCTGGAGCTGCTGGGAGTGGAGCTGTGACTTCTGAAAGAGCAGTCCCAACTATCCCAAAAAAATACCTTGAAAGAGCTTTCTTCTTGTTCCCTGACTGAAATAATCATAATGAAGGGCCTGTGTTTCCCTGTGTCAACTCCCATTTTCAGGTCTGGTTCACCTAATATATTTATACTCTTAAACTCTCAAAAAATAAGCACCTAGCACACTCTGCTCCTTGTCTAGAGCTGTGTTGCTTTCAAAAGCAGAATTTCAGAAACACAGCCATTCTGCACTGCAGCGGAGCAAATCTCCTCTCATTCCTTGCAAAAGTGAGAATGAAAATGCTTTGTCAAACAGCTTTGATTTAAACTGAAAAGCCTCTGGTTTTCAGAGCTGCTTTTAAAGCAAAGGGCTATTTTGGCTTTTGATCCTCTTAAGCTGGGTTATTTGATGTGAAAAACGTCCTGGGTACTCTGCTGCAGAGAGCAGCTTTTCAGTTCTCTGTGTGTGGCTTCAGGAGAGGGTCTGGCAGAGCACAGGGTGGTGGGGGGCTCAGGGGGCCTGGCCGCATGGCTCTGTAAATAAAGGAGCCTCTATTTCTTTAGATTCTTTTGCTGGAACTAAATATCATGATCAGTGAAGCTCTTAGCTTGTTAAAGGAGCAAGCTAGGCTCCTCCAGCTTATGTGCGGTGCTGAGATGTGGTCTCTTCTGCTGAGCTGATTTGCTATACAGATAAGAGGAGTTTTAACCCAAAGAATGGCATGTGATACATGACCTTGGCTTTCAAAAGGTTTATTTCTGTTCATGCGACAAAACAAGGTTTTAGTATTAAATATAGGGTTGGATTTGACTTGGCAGATACCAGAGTCTTCCATTACTGCTCTGATCATAATATAAAACTATCTGATGTGTGAGCATGCAGCAAGCCAAGAATTTCTCCATCAGTGTTTGTTTTTTGTGAAAACTTAGCCAGCTGCTTGGCAGTTGGCTTGGCTATAAAGGTGATGTGCCCTCATGTTGGAGGGGGCAAAGCACTGGCAGACACAACACAGGCCATGCCGTTTCTTTATAGTTAGTATCTTCAGTTTAGGGGCAAAAGAGAAATGTATTTGTTTTCCTTAGTATTTTAGGGGTATTTAAAAGAAACTTTCACTCTAAACTGTAGGGTTCAGCAGAAGCAAGGCATAAACCAAGCTATGTGAAATACTCAGTCTGTTAGTGAAGAAACTTACTGCTGTGTTGCAGCTGTTAGTTTATGTACCCGAGGCTGTGCACAGATGCAGAGTACTAATTTTGAGGTTCTTTTCCTGTACACACTCCATTCTTGGATCATTGTCTTACTGTAAAGCTGAGGTTCTTTTGGATTACTGGATTGTAATTGTTCTGCTGAAGAAATGACCTGTAAAGTGCTTCAGTGTTGAGATGCTGAACTGAGCTCCAAAACCTTTGTTCTATGTTGGCTATAGTCTGAATTGGTCACCTTCAGATTGGAAAAAAAACCAAACAAAACACCAAAGCAAACAACTAAACCTCAGCCAAAACCCCCACCATCTCAGTCGCCACCTCCCCAGCTTACAAAGAAACCTGCTCCTAATAATTGTGCCAGAATCTTGCTTCTGTAAAACAAAAAGTGTGCAATAAAAGCATTACTTATGCAGTTGACACAGTAGTTGGGGTCAGGGTAACCTGCTACAGAGGCTTTGCTGCCCAATTGGAAGGAACAAGTTAGTTCAGGTAGTGGATCATGAGCAAACCTGGGTTCCATGTGCTTTAGTAGGATTTCTTCCGCCTCTGGGTTATCCTCACACCTTCACCCAGTTTATTGCGGGAATGAGGTTTGTTCTATCCGTCTCTCTGGAACTATAGGAGTTTTTAATGTGTTGGTTGACTGTGGTTGGATTTTTTGGAAGTTCAGTGAAAATTGGGAACATTTGGGAAGGAGAGTGAGTTTGAACATCAACAAGCTTGCAAGGTGTGAGCCTTTTTTGTCCAGTTCCTTGACATCCTCCTAAGATAACACTTAAGCAGTGGGGATGTACCCTACAAGGCAGCAGCTGCCATGGCAATTCAGTGTGCCCACATTAAAGCAGTGGATCATCTTGGTATAAATTAACTTGTTTATGGGGAGTCTCATTTTATTAGTTCCCTGATTATGGGTGGATTTCTTGATTATGATAGGTGCATCCTTTGTCTTGTTGGTAAGACCTTGAACAAAAATGAACACAGATACTCTGGGGGAATGAGGAGCTGCTTGAAGCCCAGATGTAAGAGAGGAATCCCTTTATCCTTGTGGGGGATAAAAAGCCATTTTCTTGGGTTTCCATTCATATGGTATGCATATCTGGAGGTCTTGGGCTTTTTACTGGGCAAATTTGTTCCCCACATGTTTGTTGGCTGTGGGTGCTACTTGCCTCTCTGCCAATGGACCGATGCATCCTTATTATAAATTTTGATGTCCAGGGCAGTGTAAGCACTCACTCCCTGCTGAATAGGACTTCTGCAGGAGAAGCCAAGCTGTGTAACTCAGTACTGGATTTTTCTCCGTGATTTCTGTTAGACCAAGGGTCCTAAGTATGTGGCATACTTATAGTTTATTTCTGAAAGCTCGCATCTACTTCCATTATCATGTACATCGGATTATGATCTGTTGTTCATTGAAAGAAATTTTATGGCACCTATTGAAAGTACATTCAACTTACTTTCTAATTCAGGACTTATTATTCTTAAGCATAAAAGCAAAATCTTTGGCAAAAATGCCAAGTGAAAATAACTATCTAATTACACTTTGAATAATAGCATTTCTTCCTATGAGAACTTGCCTGAATTAAATATAGAATCACAGAATAGTTAGGGTTGGAAAGGACCTTAAGATCATCTAGTTCCCACCCCCCTGTCACAGACAGGGACACCTCACTAAACCATGCCACCCAAGGCTCTGTCCAACCCAGCCCTGAACACCGCCAGCGATGGAGCATTCACAGCTTCCCTGGGCAACACATTCCAGTGCCTCACCACCCTTACAGTAAAGAATTTCTTTCTCATATCCAATCTAAACTTC
>JANRGW010005790.1:0-26030 GCA_024733675.1 Psilopsiagon aymara
ACAGGCTGCCCAGAGGCTGTGGCTGTCCCATCCTTGGCATTGTTCAAGGCCAGGCTGGATGGGGCTTGCAGCAACCTGGTCTAGTGGGAGGTGACCCTGCCCATGGCAGGGGGTTGGAACTAGTTGAGCTTTGAAGTCCCTTCCAACACAAACCATTCTATGATTACTTGACTCTCATCCTTAAGGGAAGCTAGTGAGACTAACACTGCTATACAAGTACGTGGGATACTTCATTGGTAAAATAACATTTTGCATACAGTAAAAAGCATTTAATGATTCTATGATTTTTAAAAGGCATTTTAACAAATATAACTAACAATACAAACTATGTTCTGACTATATTTATTCAAGAAAATGTTCAGAATTTTTACACAGTGCTATGTGATGGACTAAAATGCAGCTACTACAGGGCCTTGTACTTGATGGATCATTAATTCCAGGATTATGTCATTTGAACATAGGGTATCATTTTATATCTGAAAAGACAGCTAATGCAATGTTTTTTCTTTTGTTCTTTCTCACTTGTAGTAGACATCACATGAGGATTTTATATAATTCTTTCATCAGGGAAAAAAGGTTGATGTGCCAAGTCAACAGCACTTTGTCTCACAAAGTACTTTCCAAGTGGGCTAATGGGGTTGTCGAGGCAGGAACTGCTTTAAAAAACATTACATAGGTGTGCTGTTGCTGCTGGACCAAAAAAAACATTATCACTTTACTGTGTTATAAAGAACTTAAACTTATAAATTGAAACTAATGTGGAGAGATGCTGCGGATAAATTGAAGAAAAAGGAAAAAATAGTCTAAGCCATTTTCCAAGTATAATAAAAAGCTCAAAAAATTCTTTCAGTGCCGGATTTTTTTGCCTGTCGGCTTTGGACAGTTGTTTAATTTTTTTTTTCAATGTAAATATTATCACAGAAACAATGGTGTTGTTAGGAAATTACTGTAGTTGAATATGTTGTAACTTCCTGCCTGTTTGCATCCTATTGAAAAACCCGACCATTTGACCCTGATCCTGAGTGCCTTATTATCACTTAACTGAGATAAACCTGAGTCATGAGGCTGATGAAGCTGATAAAGCCTCCTTCAGTGTCATCATGCTATGAACACTTAGGAGGTTGTAAAACAGTCAGGGAATTTCCATTAAAATAAACCTTTCTGTAACTTTGCCAATTCAAAGTGATGTCTTTCATTTACCCTTCTGGGTAAATGAAAACGTCATGCAGCTAGCCAAAAGAAAAACAGAATACAAGAGCCCTGTTTTCCTAATATGAGAAATTTACATGGTATGAAGGTACCTCCCATCCAAAACCTCAGCTTTAGTTAACGGGGCAAGAGGGAGTGAGTACAAGCTTATCTATACTTGAAACTCCCAATGCTGTTTTAGCAATCTTGGTTTAGCCAGTGTTTTGTTAATGACTCACAGGGACAGAAATACAGAACTTCCCACTATTCCCCTTCCCTCTTCTGAAGTATGAATCCTGCTTTTTTCCCTGGGGGTGCTGGAACAAAAGCATCTTTTCCTTTTGCCTAACATAAGACATTTTTTTTTTCCAACTAGTCATACAGTTGATATCCAGCCACACACACACAAAAGAGCCAAGAGTATTCATGCAGGAGGATACTTAATCAGAAAAGCATGAGCATTTTTCCACTGTCAGCTATAACAACATGCAGAGGAGGTTTCATACATTCTGCCACCCTCTTTTTTATTCGAAGCCATAGCCGGAGTTCAAAGCAGACTTCAGTTATACCAGCACACGATAAAGAAAAAAAACAAACTACAGTGAGACTGAGGTAATGATAGATTTAGCAACATAAATATCAAACCATCTTACTACAAATGAATGAATGGTCTTTACAATATTTATTGCCTTATTGTTGACTATATCAATAGCCTTTGAGATTGAAATCCCCAAATTGCACCCTAATACCAATAAAACAATCATCTAAAAATAAAGCAGCATATTTTCACAAAATACCAACTGCCTATGCCACACTTCCTTATCCATCTTCTTATTCCATAAGTGGAATGGATAGAGTAACTGCCTCATTTGCATAAATGATGAAAATCTTTAAGAGACAAATATAAGCCTGTGACACCCACTCCAGTCACAACTTCCCAACAGTGGCAAATCTTATGCTGCACAATGCTGCAACACAAAATTGCGCAAGGCTGATAAAACACCAAGTTCAAATTAAATAGGTCACAGATAGATACAGCCGCACCAAACTGGTGGTTTAGGCTTTCAAACAAAGCCTCCTATTGTCTAGAATCACCCACTTCGGGATCGGCAGGGAGACAACTCCCCCATAAAAGGAAAAAGAAGGAGGAATCAGGAGAATTTTTTATAAATATTTTCCTTTTCAAAGCATCTCTTTTTTTAGCACAGATCAAAATAACCAGTCTTAAAATTTAATCTAAAAATATTTAAAACAAATCAGTTCTCTTAAATTAGTCTGGACCATCAAAACACATGGGGTGGGGAGAGGAAGGACAGCACAACTGTTAAAGTGATCAAACCTTCTACAGCAAGAGGCTACACCGAATTCTTTTCTAATACAATAAAAGCACACCACAGAGTTGGAAACATTTGAGATGTTAGTTAGTGTTAGTGTTTAGTACTTAACACCCTCTGTAAGTTTCCCCAATCCTGAATTCTGATACCTGAAACAGAGAATGCAAGTAGTAAGGAAAGCTGTTTCCAAAAGCAGTACTGATAATTAAGCAATGCATCAATTAATTACTACATGTCTCAGAAGAGCCAAACAGTATATTGCCTGATGAAGCAGATCTTCCTGTGCTAAACCCAAAATCTGCAACTCATTAGCATAGGAATTCAAAGTTGCCTTATGAGCATCTTTTCCTTTGTAACAGTTCATAGATCTGTCTGCATTTCATCAGAATATTCTAAGTGCAGGAACTCTTCAAACACTCTCAGTATCACATATTTGGATGCTGACAAAGACCTATTCTTTCGAGCATTCTATGCTGGAGCAGATACGGTTATAGATCAAAGTTTTCTTTGGAAAACTGGCAGGTTTTTGCAAGAGAAACTTCATCATCACAAAATTGGCTTTGTTACATTTTTATGAAAAGCCATGGGAGCATGAAGATATACTATGTCTACCAACACAATCCCCACTTTTCTTGACCAATGAAGAGCTAGGACCACAAAGATGAAAAGTAAAATAGTATGAATAATGATGAAGATTGTTTCCTTTTGGAAAACAAGCACACAGAAAATTCAGTCGGTTTGTATTAATTTGCTACATATTGCTCACATATGTACACTCTGATTAACTCCAACTGATTACATAGGTCTCTGAAGAATTTCTTGGGTTTTTGTCAGAATGAAAATTCACAGTGATCCTGCTCTCTAAAATTCAATGGCCAAATAATGAAGGTATTTATCTAGATGTCAGACAATTAGCTGCTATTCCATGTATGCCAAACTATAAAATACATAAAACCATAAAGATGACTTGCTGATTTTCCTAAAAAGCACACTTGACAACTGCTCTGCTCACTGGTTTTGCTGTCTAGCTCAGTGAGGTTTTGATCCTTCTCTTGTACAAAAAGACACATTTAATTTTATATAAAAAAATTTACAACTATGCAAAATAAATATAACTCACAAAACAACCTTTTACTCTTCAATAATCTGTGAGCAAGACTGTGGAAATTCATTCAATAATATTTGGTACTATCTAAGCAAGCTTTGCTGTGCTAGTCTGTAAAGGCTGTGGAAGGAGAAGAGGGAGAGAGAACAGATGTGTCTTTAAAACAAATGGGTTTGGACCTTTGTCTCAAAACTGATCAGAAACAGAAAATGTTCTGCTACATTAAGAGCATTACTTTTACAGTTTTTCCCACAAGAAATATCTTTTTCCTGGAAAAAGCTGCTAGGCGGCAGCTGGCAGACGAAGCCAACTGTTAGGCTTTCAAAAGGAGGAACCACCTCTCCAGTCAGTTGCATAGACAGAGCAGTATTAGGGCTCAGATGTAAGAGCAGTTTTTCCACCATTTGCTTCCCCAGATTGTTTCTTCTTTGTAAAGATTCAGAACATTCCCCTATTGCTATGGATTAAAACAAAAAAAAAAAAGTAAATTCACAGTCATAAAATTATCTGCTGTGAAGAAGGGAGAAGAGCGAATACAAATACTTACCCACCTTGACCCATAACTCGTGGGTTTTGGTAGACTGAATATGAAATGCAAAACATCTTGCAAAGGAAAAGGTTACTGATCTTGTTTATGCTTACAACAATCTTAAAGAATATACTATCTTGAGAATAAAAAATTCTTCCCCATGCTTGTCCTGAAAAAAATAGAGCCTCCTGCACATTCTGACGGTTAACTTAGAGGGAAAAAAATCCAAAGTATTTCACATAACAATTCCATTGGAATTGTGGTGATGCTGTCGCAATTGTAATAAGAAGTCAAATACCAGAACTTTTAGTTTTGTTACAGTGCACGTTCAGCTACTGAATTAACAAGACAAACAGGAATAAAGAAAAAAAGAAAAAAAGTTCAGTGCTTACACAACATTTTTAATTCAGCTCTATTTCTATCTACATTTGCAGGATAACCCATTACAGTAACAGATAATAGGACTGCTTCATATTTCAGTTTTGCAACAGGATCAACAAAAGCATGCATGTGAGCAAGCTTGCTCTGCAGTTGAGTTCTTTTTATGTGCTTCTAAATGCAAAAGCTAGCCTGAAATACATGCCTAATGATACTTGAAAGCCTTTAAAAAAATATTTTTATTCTAACTTTCTGGCCACAGCCATCCAGTATAGCTATATGCACCCCTGAATTTGAATCATAGAAGGCATTGAGGGCATTTTGTATCACACGTTTGTTTGGCAATTTTCACATAGTCATAACTGTGTTAAATCAGATCCAACTGATGTCAATGCTAAAATGCTCAGAAGCCCCACAGCGAGGCATCTTTACATTTGGGAAGTGTTAATGTGCGATATAAACATTTTCCCTTCCAAAGCCAGCATGCATACCAGAATGCCAAAAGCAATTAGTATAATATGCACAGAAATACACGCACACAGACATATCTACAGATTATTCTCTACTGTATTTTTACATGAGTGTAACCACTGTGCTGGGAGATGTAGGACAAGGGGAGATCCCTCTTCCCTTTCACAAATACACTGCCATTTTAATTGAGAAAATACATTGTGTAGGAACAGTAAAGAACACTTTCAGCCAGCAGTTTAAAAATTGTAATATATGGTCTTGCAAGGGGTTTTTTTTAATGTTACAGGCTGGTAAGAAGGGCAATACATATTTTCAGCATGAAAGCTGCCAAGTCCCATGAATGGACTTATATTGCCCAGCTTCTTTCCTGAAAAAGCTGAGGTGTCATGCACACGAAAGAATAAACAAAGTAGTAAAATTGGTGCTACAAAAACTATCAGCTTAATATTGCTTTCCTCCAGAGGAGCTGAGGTGAGAGTAAATGCAAGTAACAAGCAATGCTGGTATAAGGTAAGGGCTTGAACAACTCCTCCAAAGATTAATACAAAGCAGCTAGTACCTTTTCTTCTTGGCTACATAATAGCTGTTGCATTTGTCCCACATATATGACCATGCTTCTGTGTTAATATGATATTGAAGATCCAATGTGCAGCCACTACCACGCAGCTGAGCTTAGCACAGCCTTTGTACAGATGAGGAAGAGAAAAGGACTCATAAAGCTAGAAGAAAGCTTAACTAAAAAAAAAAAAAAAAAAGCCATGTTGAAGAAGAAAAATAAATAAGAAGAAAAAAAACTTGCTTGCTGGACCTCTGTAAAACCCTACTCTTGCATTTATTTTGTGATACAATCATGAGACAAGCAACACAACTGCACAGACTCAGAACATTTCCTTGTTATGGTCACAACACAAAAATGTGACCTCCTCCTCACCCTCAGTCACAGTGTGGAAGGCGCAGTGGCTTGGCCTTGTCTGGGAGCTGCCAGCTACGCTGACATGGGGAAGCAGGAGGAGGAATAGGGGCATGCCCTCTAGTAGTTATAAGTTTGCAACTCCACATACGGAGCTTGGCATCAACAGATAAACAGAGAAAAGACGCAGGTACAAATGTCCTCATTTTCCCAGGTCATATTTCTCACTAGTTGTATGCAATTAGAAAAGAACTCTGAAGAATCCATCTCATTGATTGTACAGAACCTGTGCTGCTTTTTCAATTAACAAAACAGTTAATAACCCAAGAGAAGGACTGAGGGATGATATAAAAATTTGCCTTGTACTGCAAAGATAAGCAACACCTCTGGAGGTACACATCATATTGCACAAATGTTGAAGTAGCGATGGATGAACCTGAATTCTTTTAGAGGCTGCATCTAATAATCTACCAAAAGTACCTCTGCATTAGCACCAAAAATCAGTAGTCAAATCTGCTTTCCATTTCCTGCAACATGAATCACAAGTTGCCCCTAACCCCTGTTTCCTTAAGAGGTAGGAGCAGGCAAGGGTGGGCGTTTACACTGTGCTGGCAGAAAGACACTGTCATCATAACACAGGGAATCAACCATTCTATTATGCACAAAGAGAAAGACATTTTTTGTCTTAGTGCATTTATTATTTTATTATACTGAAACACAATGCCCTTTTTACCCAGAAAATAATTGGCAAGTGAATTATTACCCAATTCATTGCCACAAAGCTAGAATGAGTTAAAATGTGCCTGAAAAATTCCCTTAAGCCATGATGACCTTCTGGTTTTACTGTTACATTTCAAGCAGCTAACAAGTCAATAACTCACTGTACCATATACTCTAAGAGCAGATGAACAGCATCTGTCCCCTGCATCTATTTACTCTGCCTGGCATATGGAATGCAAATGTTCACAATATAAGCAGATAAATGCACTGTAATTCCCACATGAAGATGCATCAAGAACTTACCCATGTGGTTTGTCTTTCCCTACCAGAAGTTTTTTGGCTATTAATTACATTAGCGGTGATTATTAATCAGAGACACAGCTTACTAGAGATCTTCAGTATCTGGCAGAAACATTCCTCTGGAGTGAAGTACAGAGGTTGACAATGACTTATCAGCCTCTATATATACTACCATTAGATAGTGCTGTTTTTATTTTGCAAGAGAACTGTAACACGCTTCAGAAAAATACATTGAGATTTCAGAAATCTAATCACAACATTTTGCGGTATATTTTGACAACAGAATTGAAAGAAGAGCTTCTCCAATGTATTGTACACAATTTAAGAAGGTCGCAGAAATCTAACAGCATTTAGACTGCTAAGTCAAAATTCCAATGGAGGCAACAATGAACTATAACCAGCTAGACCTTAAAAGAACAGGTGTTTCCTCTGCCCTGCCACATAGGTTTTGCTAACCCAATCCCATGACACAGAAAGGTTTTTCCTTAAACATGCTGTGGAAAACAGGATTTAACACTGAGTGGCTTGAATAGAAGAGTACATACAGTGCATTCACATATAACTTGCCACAGTCTGTGGAAAATACTGTGTGTCCAAGAGCATGAAAACCGAGTGAAACGTTTAAAGTCTGCATTGCTGCTGATCAGCTTAGTATACTTCAGAAATGGGTAAGTAATGCCTCTGACTGGAGGTACCCTGACTGCTGCTATCACAAAATATGAAGCTATATGAGGAGAAAAAAAAAATAATAAAAAAAATAGTAAAAAACTTCCACAGTTTGAAGTTTATACTCTGAGTTTCAGATTGAACTTCCGAGTATTCTGCCTATACCTCTTTTGCTGATATTAAATAATATCTTTTCTCATATGACATGTTCTTAATAACACCCTCACGGTTTGTTGTGAATTAGGTTGCTAAATGTTTTAGGACTGCTGGAAAGTACAGAAGAGAAATATAAATAGGTTAAAACAAAAGAAAAATAACATGCTCACTCAAGCTTTCAGCATGTAACAAGGACAAGAGAACTCTAAAACAGAGGAGAGAAAAAAGAAAAAAGAAAAACAAACTCCAAGCCTTGATGGGTTGCTAGTCCAAGAGCAGCTGCATTCACATCAACTACAAAGAAATCCCATGTGATTCTGAATCTCTTCTGCTCCCTCACACTAGGATTAGAGCAGAGACAGCTCAACTCCCCTCACAGCAAGCTACATTACCTGTGGAGTCAAATACAATCGGCTGGCAGTTTCTGTTGGAATTCCAGTTACATTTGAGCACCTGTCCTCCTTCTACAATGTTGTGCTGGGTAGTGTTTGCTTTTGGAGCTCCCACCAGAAGAAATACCCTGCAGTGAAAAGAAATAAAACAAAAGTTTTGACACCTAAGGCATACACATTGTTACTTTCAAACATCTTAAGAGTTAATAAATCAAAAGCTTTGCCCATTCAAATTTAAATCTGACAAGAACTTTGAGTTTCAGAGAAATTTGTATTAGGTTTCAGGACTTGGGTCCCTTTTTTCTGTAAACAAAAGCTGGCAAACAAACAAAGCCCACCAACATTTACCAAAATAAAAGAAAATTAAATTATTCTGTCCTACTTGAAATGACATTTAAAAACAAGATAAACATGTCTATAATCGGGAGGTTTCTTTTTTTCCTTTTCAAATATACATATGTATGCAGTGGAACAGGAAATCATGTATTTCTGTAATGTAAAGAAAGTAACTGGCTGGCATCATTTCTGGTTAGTTTTCTGCATAAGAATAATTCAAGGAAGTCAGTAAAAAAATGGAAATAATGTATAAACAGACCAGCAGTGCTTCTGAGCTCAGAAGCTACAAACTGGTGAGTCAGCCTAGTACTAAGCAAACATGTTTTAAAATAATCTCCAAGTATCCAAGTGATGGTCAAGCACAGGTTTGTACATTAATGCATCTTTACTGAAATTCATTACACAGTAATCATCTCTTATTAAAATCTGTTGTGTTTTTATAAGTCTCTGCTTACATTAATATGCTACATGCACTCCAAGCAGGAACTATTAAAGAGATTATGCCTGTGAGGTGGTAAAATTCACAAATTGACAAGTAAGCAACAGACCAAATAAAGAACTCATACCAAACAAGGTTCTTAGCATCTTCCAATAAGCTATTAACATCTTCCAGGGACTGTGACACCTCCAAAATACACTGGACTCATCAGCACTTTCCTGAGGGTGGTAAATTTGAAGTACAGACAAAGACATAGAGAAGATATAAAACTAAATGCTTCACTTCATCAGCATCTGCTCTGTTGCTTCCATTTAGATTGTTTAAGAGAGAAACTAGTTTGTAAGAGCAAGTCTTACAATCAGGCACTATGGTTATTTAGTTTTGAAACTGCTGAATGCTGAACAAGCTGCAAGACTGGTTGAAGAGAATGTTTACAGGTAGGCAGATCCAGGCTTACCAAACTTGCTCCAGTTTTCACACTCATCTCCCAGACTTCACTTTAGTATAGAGCTAAGTTTACATTTCTTAACATGTAAATACCAGGTATAAACAGGTGGTATCTCACCACAGCTCAATTCATCTGCAGACCAACAGAAGCCCTAGTTCTCAACCATGCAATTTTTTCAGAAGCTTAAAAATTTCCTGGTGTGAACCTGAATAGAAAATCCAGGCTAGTTGGCAATCCATTTGTCTTCTTTAGCTGCCATTCAAGATTTCAAGAAGAATTTAAAATGCTTTAATCAACTTAAAATGTTCTCTCGGGGCATAACAGAAATGCTTAAAAACAAGCATCATAATGCCAAGTAAAAAAATACAGTCATTAATTACAATCTATTAAACAAGTGGTAGCTTGCCTTCCACTTTACTCTTACGTCACTAGTTTTTGATAAGCCCTCCCAAACTAAATACATGTTTAAAAAAAAAAACCAAAATCACTCCTATTCTAATAATGTATTTTTATACTTTCTTACAATGACCTTTGTTATAAGGTTTAATAAAAAGGTTACCAAAAAATAAATCATTATGCGACTCCACAAAGGTTTATACACTGCTTCTCCCAAAGCAAAAAAACCCAAGCATTATTCTTATCACAGAACAAATGAGCAGATTGTGGTAGGTCTTATAATAACACACAAATTATAGAGACAGTGAAGCCTCTAGGTCACATACTTTGTGAAAGGGGCAACAGAGGGAAAACTGTTGTTTCCATAGGAATACACCAGCTAGGATTTGATACTGCCCACCTCCACATGATGCAGCACAATGCGGCAGATGAAACTGGAAGTGCATTGACAGCTTTGGACAGTGCGCTTACAGCAATAATCACTCACCAGTGCTTTGCCAGAAACTGGTATTTCCATGTACTCACAAACTGGAAGGCAGACTGTCAAATGCAATTCTTTTAAACCACGGCGTGTATGAGTAACCTTTTCTAGTTTTTATAAGGTTATGTTCAGCAACTTCATATTATACGACCTCTATCAGACATCACATGCCACCCTGATACAAGATTACTGGAACAGGGCTTTAATACTGGACTCCTAAATATGCTTTATTTTGGTATCCTGCAGGTCAAACTCCACTATGAAACAGATGCTTGAGCATTCAGAACTAATAACTCTCCTTTGTTATCAAGCTAACCAATCCAAGTAGCTTTAGCTCTAACTAAAATCACCCAATCTCTAGTACTCACATGGAGAAAAGGCGACAAATACAATTTCATCACAGTAATCTAATACCATTAGACCCTATTCCTGCAAAATTTGCATAGCTACTTTGTTCTAATTATGAGCTTAAATTTAAGCACCAGGGGTGCAACACCAGGATTTCACTTAGCAGATAGACAGCAACTTCTAATTACACAAAAAAAGAGAAAACCATTCCTTTAAAGATGTAAGTCTTCCATGATGCCTGAAAACCACTAGGGCTCCAAATTACTAAAAGAAAAAAGCCATCAGTGTTTTCTTTTACAGCCATGCACTTTGAGATCACTAGTTATTACAATAATAATTGTAAGTTTACAAACAGTGATTCCAATGACAGTTCAGGTAAGTCCTTATCAGAAAGCAATGCAGAAAGTTTACCACCCACAATTCCCAGTCTCCTGATAACTTTTTGCAGCCACACATGCCAACTTAAAAATAAAGGGAGCGACACAAATAGAATCTTTTTTCTTAAGTACCAAGACTTAAACAGGATTAAGATAGCACAGAAAGATGTTGCAACACATGACAAGTCAAGACAGGATGACTTCTAATATTGTATGCAAATAAAGCTAGGCTGATATATTGCAAAAGTTTGCTCAATAGCTATAAAATTTGTTCATAGCTTTTATGAGTTAGAGAAATCCCCACAGCATGATAGAAACCAGCAGCCTTTTCAGCTTTACAGCCATTTCTTAAGATAGGAAAGGAGGGGGGAAAAGTGACAAAAGCTGGATCTTAATGTAGCCCACACTTGAGAAATGCATACTATGCAACACCATGACTCTGAAGTTAGTGCCACGACTATTCAAAAGTCTGAAACACACCAGCTTCTGCTTAGTTGTCCTGTAATACGAAATGGGAATATACTCAGGAAGCAGATGCAGAGAGTGTTTACATGGAACTTCTTTTCCAGAGTCAGCAACAGCTTTGTGACCCACACAGACTATGAAACCCATACGAGGCACTTCTGCAAAGAGCAGTCAAAAATGAGAACAGCGGAAATTCTGAGATTTCAATGGGACAAAGTCCATGAGGCATAATGAAGCAAAATGCCATACCTTCATCTTTCTACGCTCTATTTATCACCACCGCTAGCTGCATAAGCCATGGACTGAGAAGGCTATTCAGAAGACCGAGAAGTGCAGTCCGTGCCACGTTTGGGAGCCTGCTTCCCGGTGAGAGAGCCTCAGCAAGCAGAGCCACTCTAGACAGGGAGGAGATAGAGCTGAGGTGGGGGGTGGCATGGATCTGACAGCAGTGCCAGTGGCTGTGCACACCAGACAGGGCCAGAGTCCTGACACAGAAGAACCCATTTTGTGTGGGCCACGATGGCCACTGGAGCTGCTAGCCTAGAGGAGACAGGCACAGCTCAGCATAGCTCGTTCATGAAATCATTCACAACTGTATCATGAAATCACAGAATGTTTGAGTTGGAAGGGACCTTAAAGCTCATCTACTTCCAACCCCATGCTATGGGGGCAGGGACACCTCCCGCTAGAGCAGGGTGCTCCAAGCCCGTGTCCAACCTGGCCTTGCACGCTGCCAGGGATGGGGCAGCCACAGCTTCTCTGGACATCCTGTGCCAGTGCCTCAGCACCCTCACAGGGAAGAAATTCTACCTCATATATCACCTAAATCTCCTGTCAATTTAAAATCATTCTCCTTTTCCTGTCACTACATGCCCCTGTAAAAAGCCCCTCTCGGGGTTTCCTGTTGGCACTGGGAGCTGCTCTCTCTTCTCCACGCCAAACAAGCCCAGCTCTCTCAGCCTGTCTCCATAGCAGAGGTGCTCCAGCCCGCTGAGCAGCTGCGTTCGGCACCGGGCCCGAGCGAACGTCTCCCATCAACGAACCGCTCCGAATTTCCTCCGAGAACTGCCCAGGCGTCAGCTCTGCCGTGTGCGCCACAAGACGGCAGCCCGGCCGCTGACAAGGGGCTGCTCTCCCGGTCCCCCATCGCCCTCGCACACCTCGCCGGCACAACAGCAACCTCGGCCCCCACCCCGCCAGAGGAGACTAAAGAGAGAAGGGGAAGGGGCCGCCGGCCCAGACCCCCCTTCTCCCACGAAGCGGCAGACCCGACAGACGCCAGCCCGGAGTGCGTCGGGGGGCAGAAGGGGGCGGGCACTTACGAGGACGGGTCGGGAGCGAAGAAGTCCACGGCGAAACCGAAATAGCTGCCCTCCGGGCCAGAGTACACGGCCGGGCGCTCCACGTCCAGGTTGAAAGCGCCACCCGGGACCAGCGCCCCGCCGAGCAGCGCTAGCAGCCGCAGCCACGGCCCCGCCATGTCCAGACCCTGCAGGAACGAAGCGAAGCGATGGGGGATACGGAGGGGCCACGCGCTTTCCGCAGTAGTCGGCGGCGCGGAGAGGGAAATCACTTCCTCCCGCCCTGCGCTCAGTTCCCTTTTCTACGCGGGACAGGAGCGGCAGGAAGGAGAAGCGGCATCATGTGGTACCGGAGGCGGGCCCTGCCCTGCGCCGCGCCGGGTCCGGCCTGGCGGAAGCGCCGCTCCCTCCAGCCCTTCTTCACTGCCGGCTGCGGGCACGGCCCGGTCTCGCTGTGGGAGCGCAGATGCCTGGCCAGGGAGGGGCTCTACCCCGCTCCTCCGGGGCTGGAGCGACAGGCGGTTGCGGTTCAGATGGGCAGGAGGGAAAGCACCCGAGCCCTAAGCAGTTTATGCTGGACCCCAAAGCCAGAGAAGCACTAGGAGCAAGAATTGGGGAGCATGTGTATAGCTCATCTAACAACGTCATCCTTGGTAAAACCTTCTCAGTAAAGACTTTCTTGCCAAGTCTTGGAACAACTTCTGTTAACAAAAGTAAAGAGTGAAATAAAAGTGTGGACTCGTCATTAAGAAAAAAAACCCTCATCTTTTCTCAAATTAATGGAATAGTAAACGAAGTAGTCTAAAATCACAGGGTCACCACAGGGCCCCGCAGCAGCCCCAGCACTGACAGATGCCCAGCAGCAGCTGCAGGGCTGTCTGTAAAACCCCTCCCCTGAAGGTCTCGTTGCTGCACGGTGCACCTGGGAAAGATAGAGCCCGTGTCCGGCTCGAGCCTCTTCAAACCAAGTTTGTGTTCCTTGTGTCGTGTGTCACTACGGAGAGTAGTGCTGCCATTGCAGTAGCTCAGACAGTGGTAGGCTGTCAAACCCCTCGCGGCCTTGCCCACATCAGCTTACAGCAGTTCAACATCTGCTTGGTCTAGCACTGGAACACCTATGAAGTGGAATTAAATCCTATTAATACTGACACTGTGTTACCAGTTTCCACACTTGCTTCAAGTCTGAACTTTCAGCCTTGCTTTTCTCATGTGAGTATGATAAAAAGCACAAATAATGATGTTTCAAGTCCTAAATGCAGGCCAAAAATATCCTATACATATTTACCAAGGGATAGAATCAGAGTCAAGGGAATCCTAAAGAAAAACATTAAGAAAACAAGTACACAAAGATCTGCAAAGCTATGCAAACAAACAAACAAACAAAAAAAACACACTCAGAAAACACATCATGCTCTAGAGACATGCCGAGGCCTTCAACAGAAGTGATTAATTCTAGCACAACAGTTATAACAAGAAGATGAAAATCCTACCAAAAAAAGGACCTGTTTAAAGACTTGAAGTTGCATCAGTTGGAACGTCTTTCCAAAAGACTGCTATAACTCTCCCCCAAACTTTTGAACTGGATATGGGAACCAGTAGTGACGTTTTTGACTTTTATTCTATGGAAGATCATTTTACTTTGAAATCTATTAAATTGACTCTCCATGGACTTTTACAGGCTCAGTTCTAAAAAACTCAGGCATATCAGGTAAAGCCAACGAGGTTCAGAGCAAGCAGAATTAGAAGCTGCTTATTTGGAATATTTTCTTTGGGAAACCATCACTAAAACAATCAGGAGTATTGGTAGGCAACCGAATACAGCCAGAAGCATAGTGTTTGTGAAAAAAACTGCCAGTTTACCTTTTGAAGACTGACATGATTTAACAACGATGAAGTATTCCTGAAGTTTTGATGCGATTGGCTTAATTCAGTAGATACAAAGTAGCATATTGAAACTTTGAACTAGGAGCATTTAGCATTGCCTATTTTCATTTTAAGGAATTGTTCTTTCAAAGAACCCATACACTTTTTTTTGTTGTTTTTTTTAAAAAAAAAGGATTTATTTTTTTTTTTTTAAAGGCATTTTTCATCACTTAATGAATCACATTTCAGTATCGGGTTTCTGTTTTGGAGTGCAAATTTACAGTCACTGTTGGGTTTGGTTTGATCTTTCTTTTAATAATGTTTGATCAACCTACATTCACTGATACCATGGTATTTAGGCTTATACAAACAAATGTGTCATGTATAATTCATCCTAAGGGGAAGAACTGTACATAAATACTGGGTGATCATCTCAATTTCTCTCTAAATACATGCAGGAAGTTTCCTTAAATTAAAAAAACTCTAACACTTATATCTTAATACAGCCAGATTTTATGTTAACAGGCAAGATAAATCAAGTAGCCTTGATGTCAACAGAAAATATAATAGAGAGAGTGAGTGATAACAATATTTTAAAAGCCAGATGTAAAATATGTAAACTAGATTGTACACCATGGATTCTTGACAAGCCTACTGCCACTTACCTACTGTTAAAAGGCTTGGGGTTTTTTACAAGTTCATTTGGAAAGATTACCCATACCAGGGAAAAAAAGAAAACATGGATGGAGAGAGAGAAAGGGGAATTCATAATAAATTGTTCTCATTGAAAAGGGGCTGCAAGTTCAGTTTTTATCTTTAAAATGCCTTAGTTCTTAATTGTTTCTTCCCATCTAGAAATACACACATCACCTCAAAACTTGCACAAACCTGCAGTGCTGCTGCTCCACTGTAAGCAATGATATTTTTCTTATTTATGCTTTAAAAAAGTACATTTTAAATATAGGTTTTTCAGCAATCTCATGGTTAACATAAAAGGAAAACCCCCAAATGTTTCCATTTACTCATTCTCATAGTTTTCCTGTCCTCAGTAAAGCATATCACAGATTGACAAATAGCAGCATACAGTGGTTTGTTCAAGACAATCTGTGGCAGAGCCAGAATGAACCACTAGATAATTCTGTGCTCCAGTCACTTGTTCTTGATACCAAGCAATAATAGTAATTCCTTAAGGAAGCCATCTTAAGGATCCTTATTCTATCAAGAAAAGAAGCAGTTCTTATACCTAGATTTGGTACTTGTTGCTAATTTTCCTAACTTGGCCACTTCTTCATAGATAAATAAATCACTAATGTGAATTTTTATTGTTACTACTGACTTTTCTTGCAACTGCTGTACTACAGACCCAATCAATGCAAAACTGTAGATGAGTTAGTAAGTTACTAAACTCTAGCAAGTAGAACAATAAACTAAAGAGTAGTTTATATGTACTTTGATTAGTAAGTCAGTTGTTTAGGGAAAAGAAGGATTTTTTTTTTTTTTCTTGATTGTACAGCTTCATAACATTACACAAACAGTGAGGGATTCATTACTTTTAAGGTATCAGAATTGCATTGCCAAATGATAACTTCTGGCTTTCTAAGGATTGGCTGTGTGCAGCACTACTGCTTGTTGTCAGCAATTGCTAAATAACAGGCCAGAGGAATAATTCTGGTTTTATACAGTCAGGGGTTACTCATCCCCAGGGAAGTCTATCTTCAAACCATTTCCTTTCTTCAAGAAGATAACTGCTTTTCCAACAGTTGTTTTGTGTGTATCTGTTCTCTCCCATCATTTGGCTCAAGGTGAAGCAAGCCGCCTGTTTTTTCCTGACTCAGCACTAGTCCACATTTCCACTGATCTTAGTCATCATTCGCAAGTGGAAGCAGTTCCGTTGCTGCTGTCTAGCCTTAATGCAAAACACAGTCAGTCCAGGCAGCCAGGAAGTGTAGGCACCCCTTAGCATACCCTATATGGTAACATACTTCCCCAGACTTCATGGTGGGGAGGGGGGTGGGGAAATTAAGTGCACCATCTTGGGATTACACTTCTAATCAAAGCAAATCTTGATGTAAAAGAAGGAAAGTATTTTCTGTTGCAAAAGAGATCAAGTGATTGATTCCATTGCTTGCAGTGAACTACTATGTCCAGCAGAATCATAGATGGAGGAATGAAAGCCGAAACCAAACTTTGCTGTTAATGTGAAGCAGGAAACGCCCAGTGAAGATATGATTTTTCTTTTCTAGCTTGCTTAGTTCTCAGCATGACTAAAATAGATAAACAGCTACTGAGATCATATTACAGAATGTAAACATATGAACTGTATGTTTCTAAAATATAGAAATACTCTCCCATAATCTCAAGTTTTTGATGTAGAGGCTACTGATTAAGATATCCAGTGGTGAAAATTAACCACTAAGAAGTGGGCAGAGGGCACTTTTAACAAGGCACCGATTTTTTTTTATTTGTATTTATAATCGAATAAAATTATTTTGGAATTCTTTGAAGCCTAAAAACTGCTTTGCGTTACTCAATAGATAAAACTAGTTTCCAGTGACAAGTTGTTAGTCTTGTTAGTTTTTACTCATACAGGTAATTAGTAACACAGCCAAATAAAACTTTGCAAGATACAAAGCACTTCTGGTAGACAGGTATTCAGTTTTTTTGCTATTCCTAAATCTCTGGCCTGTAACATTGATGTAGTTTCAGAATATTTTCCTTTGCAATTATGTCTCCTTTTGACATTACACTCATCAGCAAGAAATGGACAAAATCCTATAATTTGGTAGATATTGCAGATGCACAAGCCACCATGGTCCTACTTACCAAGGTGCAGCAAGACATCCAGCATACAAGTGATAAGCTTCAGCGTTATAGGGAATCCAGCGCTTTACAGTACACGTACTATTAGTATCTGGAGCAAATAAAGGATTACCACTGATTTGTTAATAAATACTGCCAGTAGTCTCTGAGAAAAGCCTTTATCAACCTGAAAGTTTCAGTACATGTTTTGCTCTTGTGACATCCAGACACCTGAAGTTTTAAGGGGGCTTAGCTGCCCCAAACTTTTTAAGAACTGACTTGGTTTCTAACAAGGCCATAAAAAACAAGCCTAACTTGTCCAAAAAGATGGACTTTACATGTTATTTTGCTTTGGTCAGTTGATGCCTTTTATTTATATTTTAATATTAATCTTTCATGCCACTTTTCTTGATAATATGAAATCTAAAAATTATGGAAGCATTATTGGGTGAAAATCACAAGGAAACCACAACAGCAATGTTGTAAGCTTGATTTGCCTTGTTGCCCATATGAGCAGTTCACCACATCAAAAAAATCTCATTCATTTTTTTTGCAAAAGCTGTCTTTAGCCCAGGGCTATAGGGCTACGTTTTCTTTAGGACAACGACTAACCTTTAAAATCAGGTTCTAGCGGGGGAGCAACTTTCAGTGGTGTTTGAAATCTTCTAGTTCAAAAGCAAGTGAGCCATATCAGGATTTTTCCTGAGTTTTTGCAGCACTGATAGCTGTATTACTTCAGTATTAGTCAGTGTCTTCCCACAATCCCTTTTTTGTGTTTTATAGAATGCTTGTTACTCACCAGTCCTTTTTTTTTTTTTTTTTACACTACATCTTTAGAGCATCAAATACAGGGACAGCGCTTCTTGATTTACAAAAGGATTCGTATTTCTCTAGTCTGATAAGGTGAGTCACTATAAATCATATGTGTATGTGTTAGGTTTTGCTTCACAGAGCACTTCTGCAGATCTACTAAATATATCTAGATGTTGCATAGTAACACCCCCAGAGACCTAAATATTTTGTAAATATATTTTTAAACAACATCTTACTCTAGATAAAAGGATCAACAGGAAATAACATAAAAGAAGAAACAGATGGAAAAAAAATAAATCCCAACTTCTGTAATATTCTCTGCAAAATCTCGGGAAAAATGCATATATAAGGTGTGTCAGAGACACAAAAAGCTAAATACCACGCTGTTCCATTGTGGGAACACACCAGCCCAGAGGGGAAAGCCTGGGAAGTCACCACACCTACCTCCCAAACCTTGGTAAAGGAGTTTTCAGGAGACAGGCAGGGAGAACCTGGTGTCTCATGCCTTCCGGTGGGAAAGGTCTTGGCAGAGTGATCGAGAAAGGGATAGGGAGAATTCGCTAACCTAAAGAAAATAATAGGGTTGGCTTTCTGCCTCTAGAGCAGGAAAACAAATGAAACATTGAAATCACAGGCTTTCTTTGCTTTTCCATCTCAAATGGACTATATGTGTTGTATACAGAAGTGTTGCTTTATTTCTGCTTCTCCTACCCTACCAAAATGGCTAACCTTGCATGGCACCTATGTAACCCATTAGATGAAAATGCTCCAGCTCCCTCCGAGTTACTACTGCAGTACCAGCTCCTTTAAGGGCCGATATCATCAGACAGAACCACACAGACCTTTTGCCACATCCTCATCTACCCTTCTGCTTTTATCCTGCAGAGCCAGTAAATACACAGCAGGCACAATCAATACAAGAGTGCTAGTATCATGCTTGGTTAAGTAAAGAGCCATCCTTACTATCTCTTCATGGCGCTCTCCTCCACCTTTTTCTACCTTTTCAGAGAAGGTAAATCACTTGCTTTATGCCATGAATTCAACTTTTTACATTCACTGCCGCGATGGAGAGACGAGACATACCTTGATGCAAGCGTGTTGATTTATTAACAAACTTCATACACTTACATGCATTTCTTTTACAAGCCTGTGACATGCTGATTGGTTATTTCTGAATGCCACTAGCTATACAACAGCTTCTAATTGGCTTCTAGCTAATACAAACAACCTCTAAACCATCACAATCAGGGGTCTCTGATGTGCAAATGGAAGGCTTTTTCTCAGCACCCTTTGTTCCCTTTATCTTAGGCATTCTACATCTGGCTCCTGTTATGGTCTGGGAGTCAGCGCCTGTCTCCACCGTCAGGGTCTGGGAGTTAGCAGTTTCTTATTTCCCAAGGTTTATAGCCTAGCAGCTTCTTATCTCCCAAGATTTATGGCCGACAAGTTCCAGCACATCCCCAGTTATCAACTGAGCAGTGCTCGGGCTTTTATCCTTCAGGCCTCTCCCTACAAATTCACAAAAGGTCTTCTTGAGCACACTGCTTTTATGCAGTTCCCCAAAGCTGAGAAGAGGCATCATTATTTTGCCCATTGCCTTAATGCTGATTCTTAGTTGCATCAAAATTTCTTTCCCAAGAACCTTTCCTTTCTTTTGCTTGTTACTGCTTTCATATAATTCTGTATTTTCTGATGAGACCATCAGCTGTAGCAAGTGCATACAGGACAGGTTCTTAGAACACACACACAGTCTTTATTTAGAAAGTGGAAGTGATAACACCTGGCAAAAATACTTATGAAACAGCATTCTGCTTGTAGCAAAGAGAAATAGGACACTTCCCTACAACCAGGATCTATAAGCACAGAGGACAGGGGTCACTTTCCAGTAGATTTACATTTACGGAAAATTTCAGGAAGACAAGGGGCATTTTTTAAGTTTTCTTCCATTCTTGCCTGCTTCTGGTTATACAGGAATACTAGAGATCACTGTTTCCTGTTATACAGCTATTACCATTCTGCCTTTAGTGCAAATGATCTTTGATTTAGTAAAAGTGTGACCATTTATATGTGATTTACTTTCTCTTCTCTAGTTTTTGAGAACTTTGTACTGATTTTTCTTAGTTTTTTTGGTCATGCATTTTCTAAATACTCAAATAAAACTCAGTCTTAAAGAGCAGTCATCATTGCTTTAACAATTTACTGTTCTAGAAACATAATGTAACATTCTGCCTGAAGTGCTTGTACTCTAGTGCTCCTGTATCACAGTAAAACTTCCACATTCCTGCTCCAGGATTTATAAAGAAACCAAGTTTAAAACTTACGAAGAATTCTCTGGTTAACAATAGGGAAAATAAAATCTTCAGACTGCACTGTGCTTAGTAATGAATTCAGACTTTAAATGTGTTAAAAAATAGTAAGATGCAGAGCAAGTACAATTGAAAGGCAATGGAGTCAAGTAGAGCTGAGCTCCTTTCCATCTGACACTGTGAATATTCTTCTTTTACACTCAAATACAGAAGCAGTAAAAGATTGCAATACGTAAGACTGACAGGGAGAAAGGTATTTCTCTCTCCTTCTGTCTCGAAAAGAGTATTTCAGGTGTTTAACCCCATGGCCTTGATAAAGCAGCTCAGCCATCAGCTCTAGGCTCTGGGCTTCAGAGGACATCTTGCAGAACAATCTTCCTTCCTCTTCTGCACGAGGACATCCCCTTTCTACAAAAACAAAGAACCCCAACCCACCCTCACTTCAAAAGCCATTATATTTTGATCCTCTGTACCCAAAGAATACTGTCCTGTCTGGAATTACTATTAAGCCAAAGCATCTTGTTATCTACAAAACATTATACTAGTGACTATGTCTTTGTGGGGTTAAAGAATAAATGTTTATGTCAAGGAATAAAACTAAAGCAAATGGATCATTACAGAATCAGGTCTTTAACCCTTCTAACAGAGGGTCTGGCCAGGAGGGTGTGTGTTTGGTGTGGGTTTGTTTTGGTTTAGAGGGCTTTTTATTGCTTGCTCCCAAGACATTAGCCTGCAATTGCCTGGAGATTGCTCCCATAAATTCCTGAGTCTAGATGTGGGTACTGCTAGTGAAGGAATTTTTTTTTGCATCTCTCAAGAAGAAGTCTGTCAGTTAATGCTGACAACACTCATCAGTGACAGAAGTAGCAGTCTCTTCTGCTTTGAATAAACATTTAAAAGCTCTTTCCTTTTTGGTACCTTGGGCAACAATTCCTCATTCCAGTTCTCCCTATCTCCCCACACATCCAGAGAACAGGCAGTTATTTATGTATAAGCAAGTGTTCCGTAGAATTGTAATTTGGTATTTTTGTGGAAGACCCTGTGTAGGACAAGATCTAGCATGACTGTTTATGTAGTACAAACATTTTGTACCCGTAAAAGACTGAATAGCTTGTGGTAAAAGGCTAACACTACTGAGATGAAACATAGTTCTGATTCCTACTAGCTTCTTATCCAGTGAAAAAGTTCCCAAAGGTAAAACATAGCAATTAAAGACATTCCTTTTGATCCCTTATAGTTTATCTCCTCGTATTTTGACATTTTTAGACAGATCTTTGCTACATCCTTTCTGACCAGCTTTCCTAATCCTCCTTCTCTCCATTTTATAAATAGAACCCATGAGTGTTTAGGCCCATAGTAAAAGCATGCACTGCCAGGCAGTGCTGTGCTTTGCTCTGTGTGTGGGGAGGTAGCATGCAGCCAGCTGCTTTATACAGTCATTACTACACTAGTTGATATGGATTAGAGAGGTCAGTCAGAAAATCCTCCCTTTGGTAGTGCTTATACTTGAAAGACAGAAAGAAACAACCAAAAGAAAGCAATGAAGAGTAAGGATTAAACATTGCTTCACTAGAAGCTTTGCTGTTATCCAGTTTTAAGGAAGCATTAAGTTGCTCCTATAGGATTTTCAAAGTAGAGAGCAATTAATCTTTTTCTTATGTAGTCTACTGTTCCCAAGCCATGAAAACTAAACTACTTGACATGTCAGACATTACTGATAGAAAACACTGACTGAAAGTTTGTGATGGATTTATGTTACTCTGTGAAGACCAAATTACCATTATGTCTTCAATCCAATTTTTGCATGCAATATTCAGAGCAGAAGACTGACAGCCACAGCCACAGCAACAGAAGGTAAACTAAGGAATAAGTCAGGAATGGAGATGAAAACATGAAGATGGACCAAAGATCTCCTAGAATAGCTAGCTTCTTAACATATATTAGAGGTCTAAGGAATGTGAGGTTTAAGCCAATTTGCTACAACTATGGAAGATATGCTACACCCAAGGTATATGCTGACAAGGCAGTTTTATTTCAACACAGATCCAAGGATGCAGCATCCATAGGACACATTTCCCTAGTAACAGACTGTACAAATTATGTTTTGCCTTGTGAACCTTCTATAATAATTTGCTTCTGCTTCTTTTCATGCCTTTTTTATTATTATTATTTTGGAAGGGAAAGCTGTGATGCTTTCTTTTCCATTTTATTTTCCTTTTAACTTAGGAGTCCACTTTAGTCTAATTAGGTATATATTGGGTACATCTCAGGTATCCTTCAGGAGCTTCTCTTCAGTTTTAAGCCAGATTTGCTCAAATTAAGGTCTAAATGTATTACAACACTCTGTAACCATTTTCAATCACAAAAGTAAAATAAAGAGATTACCTCTGAGGCCCCTTTCACTAAATAGAAAAGAAATGCTGCTATTTTATGATTGAAAGATGTGATTACTTTTGCCATTTATTTCAATAATGTGCTATGAAAGAGCCTACTGTGCTCACATACGAGGGCTGTAACATCATAGATGAATAAAACATCTTGCCTTATTGCCAATAGCAGCAACAGCCACTCTCTGTAAAAAGACAGAGAATGTCTTGAAACGCAAGAACTAAAAGTGACAGACTAAGCCAAGGTCACTTCTATGCCTCTAATGGTAGTGTGAGGGAAAGAAAGAAGGGTGATTTGCAGATACCGCTGCAAAAACACTTAAGGTGTTCATAGCTACATAAAATATACCTGGTACATAACCGGAGGAAAAATGACTATTTGCTTCATTAAAGATTTCATTGATAAGTCCCATTCACAGCAATGAATCAAGCACCTTAAGAGAGAATTTTTAACTAAATTTACTTTGAATTAAAATTTCTAATTCTGTAAAAAAGGTTTCTAGCACTGAAATACATCAAAGGATTGTGTTCTTCACATGTAAAATATATCAGCTCCTTTTTTTATATCCATTTTCTTTACTTGGCATCAAGTCAAAGCTGAGGAAGACACAGGATATCACTTCCTCCAAGTATTTTTCCCTAGGGATCCAATAATACAAGGTAGAAGGAGTCACATTCAAAACAAGATGTAGCAGAGCTGTGGAATGGGTTGTCCAAAGGATGCTAAAAATGCAGGATTCAAGGGAGAAACAGGGAACACAATCAGAAGAGTAAGCCATCACAGGCTACATCTACTAGAGTAAATCTTAAGAATTGTCGGAGGCAATGTAAAACAAGCTCCAAGATGAGCATGGTCTTGTGCTTTTCTTACCTTTTGCTTCCCCGTGTGTCTGGCTTTTGGAGTGTGATAAATGGTCTCTTGGTCAGATGCAGTGTGGCTGCTGTTATTAGGGGTGTTTGCAGTTCCTCTGGCCTTCCATAGCTCATTTTTCCAATTCTTGTCTTATTCTTTTTTATATTGTTCAGGGAGCATTTATACTGAGATACTTCCGGTAAATATACATGAGAAATGTTTGTGTATGAGAGCAATCTTGTTCTCTCAGTTTAGGACTGTAATAATTTCACTGTGAAGGAGACAGAGATCTAGCCTTGTTAATATTTTCAGTTTAGTCACTTCACCACACTACAGTTTCAGTAAGTCACTAAAATACTCCACATGGCACAAGAATAACAACCACTGTTTATGAAACTTCTAAGTATGTTATTTGCAAGATATAAGCATATAAAATATTTAAGCCTGTGTTGCTTATGTTCAGATCATTTTTGAAAAGGGGCATACACATTACAAAATAAATAGAAATCAGCATTCAGAATATCTGACACATACTGTTTTGACACTTGTTATTCTATACATCTGACCAACGAGCTGTAAAAGAAAATCTAATACATAAAGAAATACTAATTTACATAAAAACCTGACACATACAATCTATTTGCTAAATACACATAATCTATTATGACAGTGTTGAATTGCAAAAAAAGTACCACTGGTTCCAAAGCTTATCAACAGCAAAACCTCCCCTTGATAAAAAAATAGCAGTTGGGAAGCATTGTCCATTAAGAAATGGCAACATTTCCATTACAAACAACTAATAGATAACGTGATATTTCATACAATCATAGAATAGTTAGGGTTGGAAAAGACCTTAAGATCATCTAGTGCAAATTTTTTCCAGGCCTTTAACAGCAGTGTTTATTATAAAACTCAAGGAGCTCTGAGTAACAAAGTAGTGGCAAGCATAGAATTCAATCACACAGGTACCAAAAAGAAAAAAAAAGAAACGATCTATGAGAATTTAAAGCTAACCCAATTAAGCAGTTCAAGCATGCTACAGAAACGGACTTTTAGCATATAAGCAAAATTCAAAGCCAACAAATACTTTATTCCCACAACAGCAAACACCAGGAATGAAAGGCATGGGCTTTCTGCTCTGCTTCTTAAATTGCTTTTGTCTAGTAAAAAGGGTACTGTGAAGGGTAAGTGCTAAACTACTGCATTGTCTCAAAGAATCTTAAAGCCATAGTTTTATTATACCTCTCATATAGTGATCTTTTAAGATATGTATAAAACTAGATAATGCAAGGAATGGTGCAGGCTGCAAGGAACAGGAATTGCAGAGGTGTTCCTCCCCTGCCTTATGATCCTTTCCACCAGCCTGATCTCGACCCAGTGAGTGTCTCACATCAAGCCTTCCTGGCTCCTGTAACTGTGAAACACTACTTTTGACCAATACAAACTGATGGCCACTGAAGTGAAGATACTGGTTTTAGGATTCAGATTCTCTCTCGTTTTGCCATGACTCCCTTTTATATCAGACTAATTTCAAGAAACTTGCATTAATAGCAATAACTTGGTGGTAAGTCACACGGGTGTAGACTCAATTCTATCACAGTGTTCACTTCCAATATATTAATCATTCACCTAGCCTAAGTCAGGCCTTGGCATTCATTTTTAATTGAGCATTAACTGATGGAAACGCCCACTCAGCTGCAAATTTAGGCTTCTTTAATCCACAAGATCAGGAACTTGTAACAGGTTATATTCAAGCCTGTCTTCAAACAGAAGGAAGGAGTAGCAGCATATTGCTACTAATCCTCAAAAGCATGCCTGAATACTACACTAACGAAGACTTTTTTAAAAGCAGTCACCCTACTTTCATGGTTAGGAAGCTAGACAGACCAACCAAGCCAAGAGGCTGGAACAAGTCCAGTTAGAAGTGCCAAAGTTGAAAAGGTGAAAACCAAAAAGGCATAGCAAACTACCATTTCCTGACCATGTGAAGTAATCCACCAAAACCTACTGCCTATGAAACTAAGGTTTTCTTCAATTTACAAATACTCAAGATACTCCAATACTATGCAAAACAACTGTTGTAATGTCTAAATGATGGATGCATAGAATCATGGAATAGGGTTGGAAAGGACCTTAAGTTCCAACCCCCCTGCCATGGGCAGGGACACCTCCCACTAAACCATGTCACCCAAGGCTCTGTCCAACCTCGACCTGAACACTGCCAGGGATGGAGCATTCACAACTTCCTTGGGCAACCCATTCCAGTGCC
>JANRGW010005794.1:17520-43070 GCA_024733675.1 Psilopsiagon aymara
AAACGATGTAGCAGGAGCCAGATGTAGATAAAGAACATTTCACTTAGACATCATCCACATCTCCTGGAACTGCTTCATATTACTGCAGACATACAGAGGAGTCATCTCTGCCTGAAGTTGTTACCTTCCTTACTTCAGAGAAGCTACATCTAGGAAGTTTACATTTTAATGAGAGTAAATAATCTCTTCTTACCTAGCTTCTACTATCAAACTCTTTTCTGGATGAGAAAGCAAGCAGTAGTCCTTGTAAAATGTAAAAGTAAAGTAAGAAACCCAATCAGAGGAAGTACATCCTCAAATATGTAATATTTTTTAAATTGTATCAATATGGTTGACTGGTTAGAGACAAATACGCAACAGTAAATTACTATAGAACACTTTCAATTTGCGAAGAATCACAACATAAAAATCAGATCTTGTTTAACGTGACCTTTGAAATGGTCCGTTATGGATTTTTCTTCTCCTCAAAAGTCCTTTTATTCCATTCATATGTAGCAATTTGGATCTAACAAAAAGATTAAGACTTAGACAAATGTTTTCACAATACATGGTCTTCTGAGCTTTCCAGATATGAAAGGAAATAAGAAAAAAATGCAACACAATTTGAACCTAAATAATTAGATCAATTTTTTCTTTACTTATATTATGAGGAAATACCAGTACTTCAGGCAAATGACAAGTGCATATGACAAAATCAAGAACCTTTTTTAAATGCATATGAAGAAAATAATATTGAGGCATTGCCAAAAAAATGTCACTAACTATTTCTTCTATCAAGAGCCCAAGAATGGAAATCAAAACAATACATACACCTAAGGGTAATGAGCAGGAACAAATAATACAACTTGTAAAATACTGCTTTGCTTTTACAGCTGTCCATGTATTTTCAGCAGCACCACACATTTCTGACATATACATAAATAACTAGTAAAGAAGCTTAATAAATGGTGCAGTACGGACTGCTTCCTTTTCTGCATAATTCACTACCAGCTCACCAAATGCAGATCAGAAATTAAGCTGTATTTATATAATGATTTATTTTAAGAACTAATTATGGAAGATCGCCAGCTACATCTGCTGATTAAGAGCCTGGAACACCCTCTGTTGGCTATCATTGCCTTTTCTTCCAAGAAATCATGGGAGGTAATTCTGTATGTTTGTTGTCTACTTGATTTGTACTGTCTGCCTCCATTATAAAATCATTGTGCAATATGCAGGGATATTTGTCACATATTATTATTGGTATTTCCAGACCTTACTTTCTAACTTACTGAGGTAATTACTGAATCTCAAAATAATGCCCACAAGAGCATGTCTAACTCTTGAATTGTACAGTCCTAAAAAAATAGGAAGAGCCTGGATTTAATAAAACTTGTCAACGAAGGCATGTCTGCTTAGGACTGTGAGGATCAAGAAAAGAGGATTGTTTTAATATTGAAAACAATATTTTTAACGAAAGAGCTTATATTCAGGCCTTAAAATGAATCTTTATAGAACACTTACAGTAAGGATATCTCATTGAGTCTGCAGTGCATAACAAAGCATGAGGAGAATGATGTATACTGTAACACTGTACAACCCCAAGATATCCAAAATCACTCATGACTGCATCAGTCCAATTGATACTCACATTTGAAACAACTCACATTCTAAAATAACTCACACTGTTAAAGACTTTTTTTTTCAGTTAGCCTCTATCTTTAGGTTCCCTCTTCAGACATTAGTCGTATATTTACAGACACTTAATCACATATAAAGCATCTTAAAAGAAACAGAAAAGGTCTTTGCAACTACGCTTACTTTTATTATTTAGAAAATCAAAGATACAGGCTGAAGACACAAAATAATTAAAAAATTTCTCATTTACGTATAAATTGCAGAAAAGTAAAAGCTGTACTATTAATACCTCTAAGCCTAAAAGAACTCACATTAAGTCTGTCAAAATCCTAAAAATCGTTTTTTTTCAAGTCTTCAAATACAGTGTAATGGATTTAAATCCATTAAAGAATGATTTCACTTCAGATCCATAGCATTATAGTCAAGTCATCCAGGGATATTTAAACATTTAAGTCTGTAATACTTTCAAAACTGATTATTTTAACGGCAATTTAGATAATACACACCAATTGTTTGGAATTACCTGTCTACATCAGTGTCACATCAAACTAGATATTCTTCCTACATCAAGATTTGTGGCTTTTTATGGGAATCACTGGGTTATTTCTATCATTCACACTTTTAATGCTATGCTGTTATTCCCCATTTAAGATAATGAATAAATAATAGATAATTTCCCTATTTTGGTCAAATTAAACTTTACTCTGGCTGCTCTTTCAGTTCCACTGAGAGAGACAAGGGACTCGCAAGTGGGTATGTTTTCTGAATTTGGACTTAGAATAAGTCTATGATTCTTTCTAAGCAAATGAGTATATTATGCCAACTCTACCACTATGTGCAAGCAAAAGCAGAGACTGCTTGATTTCTCTGCTCATCCCCGCCCAAGTCTATTTTATGACTACAAAGGAGACATTCAAAGAAACAGAGAGATACTAAGAAACCAGAATCCCACAAGTGCCAGTATGGCAGATCTTCACATTGTATTTATCCTCTCAGCTGTAAATTCTCTTGCCTCAGGATGTATGCCAGCTGCTGACCCAAATTGATTTGGAAGGAGCATAGCCTGTGTACACCTCCGAGCTTCCTAAATCCCAATATGCATACATAACCTGGTTCTCTTCAGCACACCAAGAGGGACCCTGATGGAGGGAAATATATTTGGTTACTTGGCCAATTGGAGAGACCAACAGTAGCAAAATGGAAATAGGAGAGACAGGAGGGAAAAGTGTCACGTAGGGGCAGCACTGCAAGTGCTACGTTCCATTAGCTCACAAGCTTCATGGTACAAGCCTGTTAGGATGACTACCCAAAGGACAGCATTGCTAACCTGCCACCATCAGAGAACTTGTCCCAAAAACATAACTGCTCATTAGCAAGCACTTACAGTAGGTGTAATGGAGTTACAGTAGGTGACCTACTTACAGACTCTAAGGGATAGGAAAGGTTTGCTATTCCTGAGGAGATGAAATAAGTTTTCTTGTGACTCAACAGCCACATGTTTTCAAAAGCAGGTGGACAAGGTACTGTGTTACTGAAGGCACGGCTTTGTTTTCAAAAAACTCATTGTCCTGGGTTCGGCAGCAGCAGCCGTTTTTCTCCTTCTTGGTAGCTGGTGTGGAGCTGTGGTTTTTGACTTTCGGCTTGGGAACAATGTTGATAACACTAGTGTTTTGGTTACTGCTTAGCTGCTTAGAATGTTTTGGTCTGGCCAAGGACTTTCTGAATCTCATGCTCTGCCAGGGAGGAGGGTAAGCCGAGAGGGAGCAGAGATGGGGCATCTGATCCGAACTGACCAAAGAGGTATTCTGTAACAGAGCACGTCATGCCCAGAAGGTAAAAACTGGGGGCAGGAACCCGGAAGAGGGTAGTTCACAGCTCGGTCACCCGGTGGTGAGCATTTGTATCCTCTTCCCTTGTATTTTCCCCTGGCCATTATTGTTATTGGTGGTAGCAATAGTGATTTGTGTTATATCTTATTTATTGGACTGTTCTTATCTCAATCCGTAGGAGTTACATTCTTTCGATTCTCCTCCTCATTCACCACCACCACCCCCCTTTTGGAGTGGGGGAGAAGAAGGAGGGGGAAGTGAGTGCACAAACTGCATGGCTGATTTACAGCTTAAACCACGACACTCATTTTTCAGAAAATTCCTCCCACTTCCACAAAGTTCAAAACCAAAATAAATTTATCAAAACCTGCAAAATTTCTTTTTCCCACCCAAAAAGACTGATATTCACCAGAGGTATTAAGAGAAGTATGCCATTTTCTGATCTTATACACATAGGAACTCACTATCCAGAGTATGTTCTTGTCAAAGAGCCAGAAGACTCTTCATCCATGTAACCTATAGCTACCCGTACCTTCCATATAAACTCAGCAATCACATATCGGGTAATCTCTATTTCCTTCTACAGGAAACCAAATAATTTCTGTGAGAACTGGAAAAAATTCTTCAAACTGGATGGGAAAAACCAATCAGAATTGGCCAAAACCACCATCAGATCACTAGAAGAAATCATTGCCCGGCAGCCTCTGAGAGGAAACGTCCTCCTTGCTCTGTTCATAAGACCTGCCAGTGCCACAGTTTCTATGGCTATGCCTTTATACAAGAATTAATCATGCAATTTTGTGTTACAACCAATCCAGGTTCTATGATTAGAGTGAGTATTTTCAGGTGCTACCCAGACCTTCCTTCTGTGAGTTCAGCTCTAAGCATGGGTGCAGCTTGTAACTACTGTGGCTGAAATGCTTCAAGTGAGCAGATAGGAGAATCCCAGCTTGAGACTGTATAGCTTTTGATGCTATTTAGCCATGGCCAGTCTTTCCTGTTTAGAAAACATTGTGAGGATGGATGTGACAAGACAGCTTTGTCATCTAGGAGTTTACAGACCTCCTCTCTGCCTTTCCTTCTGGCTTCTGATTTGGCCTGTAGAATGCCAGAACTGTAGTCTCTTTGCCAAGTCCCTATAGTCATAAACACAGGAAATTGCTGTTCATCTTACTAGCACCCTATATTGGTGGCAATACTGAATTATTTTGATGCTTATTTTTTAATTCATCTTCTTGTTTACTGAACATTTTATGACTAAATCTTAATAGTTAAAAAACTCCATGCAACACTTCTAAGTCAAAAAAGAACAAAAATATATTACCTGTGCTTGGAACATAAAATACCTTAAACTATTGGGAAATTTAATTGTTTAGATGTCATAGAAAATGCATGAGGTGTTACAGTCTAAATGGATACTAATAATATAGGCACTTAGGAAACCCCAACAACAAATGTTAACATCCACATTTGTCCTTAGGATTTAAATTCTAGTTTGGATCCCAACTAGAAAAAGATATTTTCCAGTATAAATAGAAGTATACCCCTTTCCTGGACACCTTAGCCTGCTAAGACTTAGAACATTTAGGACTAAAGGCTTGTGAGAACACCACATTGGAAACACTTCATTCATGTTAAGCAATAGCCTGTATATTCATTCCCAAGTCTTACAGCTCTGCTCCAAACCCTAATCTGGACCTAAATTTTCACAAAAGATATTAAGGGATAGATTGTTCCATCCCTGTTGAATATTGTATCTTTGAATGTTTTATAGGATTTTATTTTAGCCTTCCAATTACAGAAACCACAAAAGCATGCACATTTGATAGGTACTTTGAAAACTGTATTCTCTACAAAGTGTAACTCAAAACAGTAGAAATCACACAAAACACACCTAAGGGGTATCATAAAGCATTTTCATAGAAGGTCATCCTTTGACACCTTCCTGAATTGTAAGGAAACCAACTTCCCTTTGCTGTTTGCACTAAACTTGTCACATGATTAGTTTTCTCCTAAAGCAATTCACAGATGGATGATTTGATCAGTGGCTGTTTTCACGCAGTACAGAAAGATTTACCTCCTCTCCACATTCTTCCAGCTGCATAAGTGGTACTCGCAGCTTCTCTGACCTGCACCAGCATCCTCCAGACCTGAGGAATCCTGTAAACCGCAGTTGTCAGTGGCATCACTGGCTGGCTGCAAAGCCTGGGCATGAGAAAATAGCATTCAGAAACCAAGCCTTTTTTCTCTAGTGCTGGTCAGAGCAAGAAATGCTTCAAACACCAAAATCTAAATAAGTGCTCTTCCTACTACAAGTAGTAATATTTTCTTAGAACGGGTTCCTGAGCCTCTGAAAAGATTTTACTTACCTTCCCCTGCTTATTTAGTGAAATTCTCTCTTACATGCATAAATTACAGTCACACAGACATGGGATAACAGTTCAAAGGCAAAAGAGTGTCAGCAAATATATATCAGAGGCTTTCATGGGGTTTTTGCTTTGACATTTTGATATAATCTAGTGTTAATGCATCTGGCATTACACCCAAATTTGTAATGCCAAACACTAGGGAGCAGCTAGTTTTTCCTTTACCCTTTTCCTTTCAGCTTTAGCATTACATCTAATTTTCTATCACAGCCTTTGAGTGGCAATGTTCATCTCCTCACCTGTATGCACCAGAGGGATGCAGCTTAGGTGCTGGTACTGCAGAAATCACAGTAACAGAGCCCTACCCACAGTTCTCTATTGTTCTGAGAAAGGTGGTGAGATTAAAGCCTTGCCTTTTTCCTAAAGTGAGATCCCCAAGCAACCAGCTGGCACTTAATGACACCTCTTCCCATACCACAGTGTGTATGGATTGCAGTTTTGTCTGCAAAACCATGGGCAGGTCTACAGGTTTGAAGCAAGGATTTTCATGGAAGCACTTTTCCTGAAGACTTTCATCTCTGGGGTGGCTGGAGATTGGCCTCTCTTCTAAAACAAAAAGAAGATTGGGAGGTTTGGGTGCAACGGCCGGTTTCTCCTGCCACAGAAGAACTACCTGAGCCAACCCTGGCTGGCCCCAAGCAGAGCCAGGCCCGCGTAACCACACAAATGAGACAAATCTTGTGAACAACATCACCTGGCTACTTGCTTATCCTCCCCACTTCGCTCCTACCTCACAGTCACTAGATCAGGTGGCACAACTAACAGCTGCTGCTCATGCACAGGCTAGCCTGGAAACGCTGGGACGAACCAGGTTGTGAAGGCGTAACAAATCGCGGTAATTCCTTTACAACCCTGGGCGCTGCCAGCCCGGCGGGCAGGGGCTGACGCCTCCCTCCGTACCGGTCTGCTCTGTGCAGCAGCGCCAGGGGCCGAGCCGAGCCCGCGGCACAGTACGGGGCGCATACTGCCCCCTGGCGGTAGCTGGAGTGTGGCGCCCTCCCGCCCGCGCCCCTCTCCGTTCCTCAGTCTGTCGGGGGCTGCTCCCGATCTCGCTTCTCCCCGCTCGTCCGCCTGACTAAACTCGGCTTGCAGCCGCTGCAAGCTCCGTCGCAGGCTGCAGAGCTGCTTGGGAGCAGAGGCAGCTAAGGGTGGCTGACAGCGGTCAGGGAAACTGCCTGTGAGCGAGGCAGTCTCCCAAAGCCTCCTGACAGGGCTCCCTGCCCTTGGAGGAGCGCGGGCTCTCTCTCTAGAAGGAGAAGGAGCAAAACCAGAGGAAGGATAATATATTCTTTCTCATCTCTTATAATCGGTTTCCAGCAGATTTGAAATAAACATCTAAATTACAGCGGGGCAGCTTGTGTGCCGTCTCTGTCGGGGGCTGGCTCTCCGCGCCGCGGTGGGGACAGCCGTCGTCGCGTACCTGCGAGTGATTCCTCAGGGCACTGCTCCACGACTCTTCGGTCAGTACGAGGAAGGAATAATTGCATTCGGTTTCTACACGCTACGAAAAAATTGCTTCGTTTTGTTATTACAGCAGAGTAGAATGGAAAATACTTCATGTTTATTTTCAGAGAAGACGGTTGCTATCAGCCTCAAGTCAACCGCAGCTATCAGTGTTCTGGGAGGAAATCAAAGTGCCACTATCAGAAGTTATGGAGTGGTCTCTTCTCCCGTTTGCTGCTAGTAATTTGTCAGTGTGTATTCAACAAGCAAAAGCAGTTGCAGTGCAGAAAGGCCACTCCTGGGGCAGTGGCTGGCTAGTGGGCCGAGGCCAATACATCTTACTTTCTGTGTTTGGTATTTGTAAAGCTCTTACTTCCCTTCAAACTGAGAATTCTAGGGTTGTTTTGTGGAATATCACCTGAGCATGTTTAAGAGGATGATGACTACAGGAGCTCCATTATTATCTTGCAACCTCTGCAAAAGGCTGGTGTTTTGCAGTAAGCCACATGTACTCTACAGGTCTCAGTGAAGAGATGTTTCATAAGAATACACTGGAGATTGTTTCAACTCCTATGAGCTCAAAACACCACTGATAGTTTCACCTTGGCTGCCTCATAACAGCAGGAAAGTGTCCAATTCCATGACAAATCTTCATAACATCGGTGTTAAAAATGCAAGATACATTTGTTATCCAAAGTTGGAAGAGACAGCCAGTTTGCAAAGGAAATAAATGGTATGAGGAAGCACTTTACTCAATTACACTGTGTCTATGTGAAGTAGGGGAGGAAATGTGACCCACTCAGTGCTGAGATGGTTGAAAAGCATCTCACAAAAATGGTGTGAAGTGGAATATGGCTGTTGCAGAGTGGTGACTTATTTACAAGTCACTTGGACACAACACCACAAACCTGGATGCAAATATTACAGGCACTACCATAAGCAACTACCATAAAAAGTTTGACACAAATCATTAGCTGTTTATCATTTAGGTTATTTGATCAGATTTAATCTAACGAGGAATCTGGTTTGGAATTTAGAGCAGGAAGATTAAAACCTTCTCTTGTTGCAAATTTTTTTTTAATAAAGAGCTTGTAGCTGAATGCAAATAAGGCTTAGACATGTTAGAAGATTAAGTGTTCTACTCTGTTCCTACTTAAACCAATTAATAGTTCTCAAGGTCTGAACCGTGGGGATATGCATGAATTTTCTTAATTCCACTAGCTGAAAAAGATCTGAATGACTTCTGCCTTACGCTATCGTACAAACACTGGTATGGCTTGCAGTAAGGTAGATCAGCAGTAGTATGAGATTATCCATCAGTACTCCATTAGAAGAGTAAAACATCATAATATATCACAGTAGATTAAAAATACGTAAAACACATAATTAAAAAAAAAAATCATAGGAAGAATGGGGGCTTTTTGTCTCTGGTGAGACAATATCCTCAATCTAGATCCTGAAAGACCCACAGGCAACTAAATACCTGAGCTAAATTAATAATTTTTCTTGAGAATGTTTCACCTTTTTCCTTTTTAGTTTAGTTTTAATGAGCTGATTATATCACTTACATCACAAGTGATATAAATTTCTAATAATTTGAAATTCTGCAAATACAGAAATTCCTCCTGACTGCTTGCTGTTCACTCTTCACTTGAAAGGTCCACTAGTCATTCTGCTATTGACTCTGGAGATCTAACACAAGGGGAATTGTTTTTTAGTTAAATTATACTTAAAGATATAACACATAAATTTTTGATGCCTGTTCTGCAAGCTCCTCAAATGAGCATGCAAACCATTTCATTGTGAAGACGTATTTTCATTGCGCTTCGAAACACTTCTGCCTGCAGGAGCACAGATTTATGTGGTAAATTGCTCACAAGCAAAGATACAAATTGATACCTGCAAAGTATCCAGCAAATCTTCTATAAAGAATGTGTTAGAGAAAATCTCTCATTTGCAGCTTTACAGTTGTGCCCCATATTATCAGCAGATTCTGATTAAATTCTCATTAATTTTGGCATCATCAAAAAGGAGCCTTAACATTTCAAGTTGGTGTTAAGTTGCATTATGACTTGTGTACTCATTCTGCCAGAATTCATGCACAAAGAGCTGTAAGAGCTGTTTGTAAAATAAAGGGCGCTGCAGCCCTCACTGTAGAACTACATGGTGTGTATTTTATTCTCCTCATGGTGTAAGTTACATAAGAAAAAAGTATACAGTGCCATGCCAAAGCAGGTTTCTCATTAATCATTAGATTGTTCCACAAATCCAGTTGGTCTGCCATAAATGACTTGTCTCCTTTAGAATTCACTCTAAACAGACTTTCACATTTTCCCTCAGGCAAAGTTCTGTGGTATACCTGGAAGTAAGTTTTTCTGTAACGGGTGCTTTCACTAGATCAGGAACACAGTCAACATGTATTGTTTTCTAGGATTTAAATTTCTAGGATTATTTTTGTGTGTGTGTGCTATTAATAAATCTTTTTTTCATGTTTTATTTTACTATTTGGCTCAGGTTTTTATTTTCTTCTGTCTTACACAAGCTGAACTTATATTCCATGGTAAATTGGAAGAGGACTTCAGAATCTGATTCCTGATTACTGTTGCTTGTTTTCTATAACCTGTGTTAAAAAGAATTAGAGATAGCAGCCGTCCTTTCCAGAGGCCTACCAACACTGCTATCATCTCGTGTTTTAGGCTACGTGACCAACAAAGATGCATAATAATATGAAATCTTTACTCACCTGTAGAGAAAATGTGAACCATTTAAACAGTTACACTGCCAATTGCACAATAGGATTGTAATTGGAAACACTTTTTCTCCTCAATTTCCCAGTGGTTCATAAGAGCAAATGTGCAGAGAACAGTGATAGAATAAATAAAGCATACTGCTTTGCCAATTTGACTCTTTACCTAACTGTAGTGTAAAAATAGTGAATTCCAATTAACTTCCTGAATCTGAAAGTGTTGCACACATATGGCAGGAAGGTACCTGTCTCTGCAGTACTTCAATTTCATGCTAGAGTTTGTTTCTCTAGAACAGCTTGATAAGCTTGATTAATAGTCATAAAATACTTGGAACTTGTAACACGACAATCTCTCTGCAACAGAAAAATATGTAACAAAAGATATTGAGATTTAAATATTTCTGCATGCCAAAAAAATCTTACTAACCAGTATTAGTCATATTATTTCATTGACCTATTTTCTTAAAAACTGACCCCCCTCAGCTTTTCTTTTACTGAATATATATATTAAAAAAAAAAATAAAAAATTTAAAAAAAAAAAAAAAACAGTGTGTGAATTTTTCATACCAGTGTTAACCTTTTCTCCTTAACATATGAAAAATGTAATCTATTTCTGTTTGGAAATTATAACCAGGAAACCTGATGTTCTGCTGGATGCTGTTAAAGCTTTTCAGTGCAGTAAATATAGTTGATGTAATTTCACTGACACATGGATCAGAATAATATAGATAGTTCATAGCCAATTGTTTGAAATACGTTTGTGTATTAGCATCTTAGAGGAGTGTGAAATAAAAGCTTGTAAAACTTGCTGCTAGTGTCTAGTTCCATAAAGAAAGAGGTGATCGAAAACATACCAGTTTTATAGCAGAGAAAGGATTTCTGTATTATACAAGGTCAAATATATAGAAGAAAAAATATCATCCCTTATTTGAATAAAGTATAAGTATTGATTAGATATAACATATGAGGCTGGAAAAAATAATTTATAAAAATATGTTATTATCTATTAAATATTCAGCCAAGAATCAGAACAATAAGGTGACCAAGGAATGGTCTAGTATATAAACTGGAACAAACAAAGAATTATAAGCAGCCTCCTTGCAGTGTAATCGATCAAAGACAGTTGCACTTACAGTTATGTGTGTGAATGCGTACTGACAGAGTCCTTTACTAGCACAAATACAAACAATGAAAATAGCCAGTTCCCTGCAATATTTGCATCTGATGACTACCTTCTCAAAGGTGAGTTGGTTCATTTGCTTTCTCACTTTTTTGTGAGATTGTCACACTCTAACAATTCAGACCTTAGAGAAGGAAGCATATCCTTAGTCACTAACAATGCTCTGAATACGCACATTGTTGCTGATACATCCAAGAAGTTAGTTCTGCCCTCCTAATCGTAACAGTACATAACTACTCATGTGGTGTTCTCTGAATGTGACTGACAAAGACCAGCAAAAAGAAGAATAAAAAGCTAAGCATTATATTTTTGGAAAAGTAAAAGCAAGAATAATTTATTACCACCCTTGATTAACCAAGTTAAAAAAACAAAAGTGTCAAGTAAGGCATTTTCCAAACTGCATGCTGTGTCCATGTATGTGTCAAGGAAGCACAAGAGCCACATCCAACCTGGCCAACTAGCAAGGATGGGGCAGCCACAACTTCCCAGGTAAACCTGCTTCAGTGCCTCTCCACCCTCACAGTGAAGAACTTCTTCCTAAAATCTAATCCAAATCTACCGTCTTTCGGTTTAAAGCCATTCCTTCTTGTCCTATCGCTACCTGCCCTTGTAGAAAGTCCCTCTCTAGCTTTCTTGTTGGCTTCTTTAGGCACTGGAAGGCTGCTCTAAGGTCTCCCCTGAGCTTCTCTTCTCCAGACTGAACAAGCCCAGCTCTCTCAGTCTGTCTTTATAAGAGAGGTGCTCCAGCCCTCAGATCATCTTGGTAGCCTCTGGACTCATTCCAACAGGTCCACATTCTTCTTATGTTGGGGCCTCTGAAAGAAACACTCGCAATTCTGATATATAGTGAAGAGTGACATTGTTCATAGCTGCTGGCAATGCAGGAAGAGATTTCTCATTTTGGAAGGACACCTGGAATGTAGGAGTTCCAAAGTTAAACAGCAGTTTCAGGTTGTCTGTCATGGTAAGGAGGTAATACCTTGGTTTTCTAACAGCATTGTTTGAAATGTAATATCCATACTGGCCATCTAAATGTTCAGAAGCCCAGAAATGGAGAAATGGTATCCTGACCTTTCTAGTAACAAGTACAAATTTGGAAGTCCCTTCTACCTCGTTCTTTAAAATGCTGCACTGTTACTGAAGTGAGCTGGGGGGGAAAAGAATTTTCAATGTAGACCTACACACACAGATTATGGCTGTTAAGAACAGACAGAACATTTTCTATGAGTTTTACAAAATGTGTCCTTAGGCAGTAGTTTCAGAAGCACTTTGTCAGTTTGAATTTTAAGTCTCATGAAAATTTTTCGTTTCCTCCATGAATATTTGATCCTCAGCCATACAAAACAAAAAAATTGAAAGAGTTTTGCAGCCTTTGATTCTTTCTTACCCACTTAACAAAGAATTTGGTAAGGATGATGTTACCAGAAACTGAATTGAGCCATTAGTGAAACTATTTATCTCATGCTTCTACTGAAGAAGTAACAGGGGGGATTTGAGAATATTTAAAGAGCAGCAGAGTATGCAGACTGTCAGGGTGCTCTGTAGACTGCAGCAGCTTCTGAGATAGAGTACAAGAATTAAAAAAAAATCTCATTTAATTATTTTGTATCCCACTGTTGCTGTCACCTTCTATAAACAATTGAGTAAAAAAGATGAACTAGGGAAAGTAAACTAAAGCTTAATTAAGAAGTTGGGGTTTTTGTCTTTCCTACTCCTGCTCATGCATGTATCTTGTCCCTAGGATACAGCAGACGTGCCATTTCCTTACTCCACTAATTAGAGACGCCATATTCCCTGAATAGAGCATTTGAGGTATATTCTCAACCATTCTTTTTTAAAACAGAATGACAGTCATGTTTATAACCTAAAAGTAACAAGTGTTCATGTAAACACAGCTTATTTGCGCATAGCCACTTTAATCAAATTGACATTTCACAGCTTTGCAAAACTAGAACTGTTACAAAAGGGATCAACACTGAAAGACTTAGACATGGCACCAAAAAAGTTGTGGTAAGTGTCTGAGATGGGAACATTTTTTTAGGCTAGGGATGAAACCTATGGAGGCCTGAAAGTTCTAATTATATCTGAATACAATAGAAAGTGGGAAGTGACTTCAAGCAGGCAGAAAATAGACTAAAGTAGAATATCAGTGCACTATCAAAGGACTAAAGAAAATCAACCCAGCATATCTATGGCAAGATATGAGGATGTACAGACCAGGAACTACCTAATGTGATCATTTAAAGATGTCCATCACAAACTGAATAAATAGTGCTGCCAGTAATTGGAATTCTCTGTATGTTTAGGCAAGGATAAATAATCAACTTAAAGTTGCATTATAAAAAGTAATAACCAAGGAGAGAATACATAGCACAGTGTATAAGGAACTGGCGTATAAAATGAATGCGTAGTTTTCCCCTTTGGATCAGGGCTGTTAAAGCTCAGTGTGTATCATTTAATCAGCACATAGTATCTATCCTACTACTGTCACAGGGAAACCTGCATGACAAGTGTGCTACAAAGAAGAGTGCCATAGCTTTATAACGTTGGGTCCGACTTGGGGTAGGCAATAGGTGCCAGTAGGGGAGCAGCTGAAAGTTGGAATACCATGGGAGAGTTGAGTCTCAAATATCTGGAGTGCCAGTAGCTCCATAGACAAATATGCCTGAGATTCTGATTAAATCCTCATTATTTTCAGCATTATAGAAAAGGTACTTGAACATTTCAAGTGGGTGTTAAGTTGCTTTCATCTGGCGACCATTGACCTGGGGGCTCTGGTATCATCCTTGTCTTGGGTTCAGCGGTAGCAGTCATTTTTCTCCTTCACTAATAGCTGGTGCAGTGCTGTGCTTCTGTTTTAGTCTGAGAACAACCCCTGGCAGATTGATTATATCACACGCCCACCGACCTGCCAAGGCAAATTCCATGTGCTTACCACCAGATGGCTGGAAACATACACTGTGCCCCATGCCACTGCCCGGAACACTATCATGGGCTTTGAAAAACAGATTTGGTGGTGACACAGCACCCCAGAGAAAACTGAGTCAGACAATGGGAATCATTTCCGGAACAACCTTATAGACACTTGGGCCAAACAGCATGGCATTGAATGGCTGTATCATATCCCCTTCCATGCACCAGCCTCAGGGAAAATAGAATGGAACAATGGGCTGTTAAAAACTATACTGAGAGCAATGGAGGGTGGGATTTTCAAACATTACAATACACATCTAACCAAAACACCAGAGGATCTGCCAACAAGGCTGGCCCGGCCCAGTCAGAACTTTTACATACTGTAGAGGGGGATAAAGTTCCTGTAGTGCACATAAAGAATTTGCTGGGGAAGACAGTCTGGGTTATTCCTGCTTCAGGTAATTGCAAACCCACTTATGGTATTGCTTTTGCTCAGGGACTCGGACATACTTGGTGAGTAATGCAAAAGATGGGGAAGCCCAGTGTGTACTTCAAGGGGATTTAATTTTGGATGAAAACAGCCAATGAACTCACTTACTTGCTGTTGACTGCTATATAGCACTTCTAACACAGCTAAATGCCCATCTCCACTTCTTTGACTTTAAAAAGAAAATAGGTGCTGTCATGATCATCAGCAGAGAATAAAGTCTCCTCTGCATTCCACCTGGGGTGGGGGGAGAGGGAGGTTGGTGAGCAAATGGCTACTGGCTGGGTTTAAACGAGAACAATCCTGTGCCCACACTTCCAAGGTATCTGCTATTGTCACCTGCCTGTACTTCCATACACACTGTTTCATTGTAGGGTCTTACATAAGTCACTCCACATAAGGGACAACTTGGCATTACTCCCTATTAGTTTCATAAATATGTACAACAAGATGGTGTTTTTAGCTTAGCACAAAGTCTGTGACATGCGACATGCAATGGCAACACCCTATTTATTGGGCTATAAGGCTACACATGCACAATGTCTCCCTAATAAAGATCTCCTCTCTACAGAACAAGGGTCCACATGCTTACATGTCTGAACAGCATTTTAATGCTTTAGCCACTTTAAACCACTCTCTCAACAGCAGCCAACCTCTCCATCTTCGACAGGAAGAACAAACTCAATGTCTCTCAAATACTGCTAATAACCTTGAAGGATACATTAAATGGAAAATGTCTGTAAATACATTGAATAGGAGAGCTGAGTATCACCCTTCACATAACAGAGTAAAGCTATTTAGGGAGGGTATTTCCGTCTAAGAAAAGCGCCTGGTATCTTGCAACATATAATTTGCATAACCAAGAGATGGCAGCACTCCATCAACCATTTGCCTGAAGCATTTATTTGAAAATTATTATGCACTTGTAAGCATGGTATCTCAGTGTATGAGCAACACTGGAAGACTAAAAATGACAGAATAACAATTGAGTGAGTCCAGTGATTCTATTGCTTTACAAAAGTCTGTAAAGAGGAAATTCAGTCACCAGTAACTTGAATTATTTTTTACCCAGTTTATATTAAGACAGAGCAAGTATTTTTTTTTTTTTTAGTTTTTTTTTTAAATTTGATTGTCTCATGGAAGTGTCTTTTCAAAACATACTTCATAAGATAACAAAATGACATAATTTCCCTTTCACCAAAACCCAAGAAGCATTTATATATCAAATGTACACTTCATTTTAAGCACTCTCTCAGCCTTTTGTCACCAGCTGGAAAAGTTCCCTTGTAATAATCTTAAGGAACACCTAAAAATTGAATTATGTTATATAGATGTGTATATCATAGAATTCTGGATTGGTTTGGGTTGGAAGGCTTATCTAGTTCCAATTCCCCTGCCATAGGCAGGGACAGATTCCACAAGACCAGGTTGCTCAAAGCCCCATCCAACTCAGCCTTGCACACTTCCAGGGATATATACTACTGATATATATACTGCTGATTTTTTCCTGCAAAATGCTGCTGACAGAAATTGGAGAAGTTTAGCATTTCCCAAAGGCCTTCAGCATCCTATATCATCAGGCTCACATATATGCAAGAGGTTTGTTAGTGATAATTAACTTCTTTCAGTCCAATTTACTTTTAGTTTCTGTGAACAGTGTGTGGACTTCAGCAACAGTCTTCAAACAATGCTACATGAGAAATTAGTAGCACAACTATAAGCACACTACGAGGTGATCAGGAAGCTGGGTAAAAGGCAGATGGTAATGAACAGGACTGCAAAGGAAATTGTTTGACAGAGATGTTGCCATTGGATGAGCTTTGAGAACAACAGTGTTGTTTAAATTAATGAGAAGGTTACACTTCATCCAATACACAAGAAGAATCAGTTTGTTTTCATAGAAAATATGGGACTTAAGTTTTGAAGGGTTTTGTTTATTTGATTGTTTGTTTTAATGTGACCTTAGCCTTCCAATGGTATCTCTTTCTCTACTGAAAGTATCCACCACTATTTCATTCATTCCTGACATTTCTAATTATATGAAATATGATCTTTCTTAGAAGACCAGCAGATGAATTCAGTTTTGCTTAAAATCTCAGGAAATACTATGCAGCGGGAGTATCACTCGAAAAACAACTCAGTATTTCATCTAAGGATGCTAAGTATAGATGGCAACTAGAAACTGGAATAGCAAGTATGTTTTTCTTCTACTTTTTATTCTAACATAATTCTAACATCTTCAATTACAACAATCGGACTCTGTGAGACTGCAGCTATCATGATAACAAGTCTTTAAATGATCATCTCTTTTTCTTTTTTGCCAAAGCACAAGGCTGCAGCATCAACTTTCTCCTCTTTCTTACACAAATGAATCATGCGGTCTATAATGAGCTCCAGTGTCACGGGAAGGATATCCATAACATTGTACACACTAGCTAGACCAAAACACTGCAAGGAACTAAACAAGTTCTCCATAATACAGGTTGGAAGCTAAGCTTTTTTGACCCTATCTATTTCTATTTATGGGCCTGGAGCCTCCATTCATTCATTACATTTTGAGGGGGTGACAAATGAAATCTCAAGAATATGTATTGCAGAGAATTTATAATAGCATGTTTCTTGAATTACAATCAACTTAACAGAAATCCTGTCTTTAATAGAAACACTTTAAAAGACCAGACAAAATAAAATAGCATTCCTGGGGGAGCAAAAAATAACTATTTTTTTTCTTCTCCCAGATGATCAGTGCTTCCAGAGCTCTTCTTCCACCCACACTGTGATGTGGTTGTATCAGAATCAATAATCTATGTATAGATAAAAGGATAGTTTTTACTTAACAGATTTCTACTGCTTTCAGTTGTATTTAGTATTCCTTTTAAGTTGTGGTTGTTTTTTCCTTCAGACAGAAAACTTTAGATAATCATTTTGAAGATAATTCCCATCTCAAGCTGAAAGCACACAAGATAACTGAAGTTCAAAACTCTTTAAGTTTTGACTTAAGGAAGATAAGACAGTCCACTTCTTCCATGTATCCTCAATACCGGGACCTCCGGGTTGATCTGCAACACTGCTATTCAGCTCATTTTCTTTCCATAGTTTCATACTGTCTACATTGTAAATTTGCTTTGAATTCCATTGCCCGGTTCACACACAGACGTTGCCCCACCAGTCTGCTGGCCAATTAACAACAGGTTTCAAATTTTTTCATTTCTGTGATGAAGACTTAAGTAAAGTTACACACTCCCAATACACCCGTTCTTTCCTAATTGTCCCAAAGGCTGTATTTCCTTCATGACTTAGGGCTTGCTTTCATGAATTTTTATAGAGAAAATATACTAAAACATGCCACAGTGAAATTTAACACAACCCTTCTACAAACAGAGTGATAGTGCCTTGAAAATTCTATTCCTTCAATGTCATTCAAAAGAGAAATTTCTTTCAATTCAAAAACATATCAGGGAAAAGGGGAGGACCACAGCAGAGTTTAGATACCAACTCCCCAGTGCTATGAGTTCAGATTTAAATTTTGGGTTGAGCACTCCAAGGTGCTTGGGGTGCTTGTGTCAATCTTATGTCACAAGGTGCTGGTGTCATTATTTGCACGGTTTAAAGGTATATAATGCTTTGAAGTTACTTCTGCTCTGCAACTATTTAAAGCCCATCATGAGTTTCAGGGCATTATTTGGTGAAATATAAGATCAATGTAAATTCAAATCTGTAGGAATACACGTGCTTAATGCTGAGCATATGTACATATTTTGTCTGCTGAAGAACTAAGTGAATGAATAAGAAAGATATTTCCACTGCGTTTCATGTAGAAAAAAATGTTTTCACAATTATTATTCATGCTGAGGTAAAAAATTCAAAATTTTGAACTTATTCACCAAAAAACAAAAGTAGAGAATATGTCTAGAGTGAAACTGGATGGTATCTTAAGTGAACGTAAGCTGTAAGCTGACATATAGCATCACATCGGGATTTTAAGATACAATGGTTTTGGTAATTGGACTTACTGGGGGGAGAGGGGACTTACTCATTTGTAATAGCCTGCCCCGAATGAAAACTAAGCTGAGGGAAATATAGGCAAGCTCAAATCGTATTTGTAAAATTATCTTGAACAAAAATTGTGCTTTCATCCTACTTTCATAATAGTAAAAACTATGATCCTATGCCATGAGAGAAAGCCATGGTTTGTTCAGTTCCAAGACTAAGGCCTATTAAAAAGGTGAGGGAGTGACAGAATCTTGAGAAGATTCTGTGATCACCTGCAAAGCGATTTCTCAGTTCTGTGAAGATAGGCACATTTAAAATGAAATGTTTCAGCATTATCACCTTAATCTCAGCTCCTCTGTCTTACTTCGAAGACAATAGACTAGGAACTGTAAATTTGCACTGATATCTACTATTTAAATACCTCATTTGTTAACAGGGAGTGCAACATTTAGCGTACCTGGCAAAAGCTGGAGCTACCTGCTGGCAGACACCTCCACAAGGCAAGGCCTGTCAATGTAAAATGCAGCTTTTTGAAGAGGTGTGCTATTTTCTCCCCCCTCCCCAAACTAAAGGCGCCAGTTTCAGAATCTCTACACAGGAAACTACTGCCCACAAGCCGCTTACAGTGCCTCTTTGCATCTGTCTGATGTCTGTGCCTGTTACACCACATTGAAACCTGCTATGTTCACTGCAAAAGAGCACAGTAGGATATCTCTCTGTGAACAGACCTCTATGTCAGTTATTGTTGATCATGATAAACAATCATCTCCTGGTTAACAAAGCACACACCAAGTCCTATGGCTCACTTTCTGCATGATTTAACATTTCATAGATAAACTCAACAGCCCACTCTACCCTGAGTAATGAGTCAGATCTTCCTAAACACTTCGTTGAAGTTTGTTTACAGCAATGTCACTTGCTACATCAGGGGGAGGAGGTGTCTGTGTTTCCTTTTTTTTTTTTGTAAGGAAACACAACTGACAAAACTGTCGACCCTTTTTGTTGTTTTCAAGTTATATAAACAGACTTAAGCTGCAGGGAGTCTATTAATAAAGGCCTACACAACAAAACCATTCACAATCTTCAAGGCAGGTTTTAATCTCACAGAAAAAAAAAAAAAAAATCGATTTTATTTAGAATAAACTAGTAGAGAATGGAGATTACTCCAGGGAATTAGTCTTTAAAGTATGATGGAGAAATATAGATTTTCTTCTGTACTGGAGTATGATGCTGAAGTGCACATAAGTTGTGCCATAACAATTACATAAAGACTTATATTAAAAATCCAGGTTTATTAACCCTATAGATTTCTAGAAAAAAGTACTTCTGACACAAACAAGAAAAAGCATAATTACAGACACAAATACCTGGAAGAAAAAGCTTAGAGCCTTGCAAAAGTTCCACTGCACTAATGAACCACTCCAACAAATCCCAGGAGGTTGAAATATATTGTGTGTTGACTCCAGTGCAGAAGAACTAACCTTGTGCCCTTGCTTTCTGTATCTGTAGCATCTCCAAGCTGTCACAAAGGGATGAAAAAGCAGGGTAAAGTTGTATTAATACAAGTTAAATGACCACCTGAAATACAGCTGCCAAGACCTTCACTCACAGTTGGTGACACTTTGTCTTGGAGGCTGAACCTTTTTCAACAACCCAAACAACAGAGATTCTGCTTTTGATTGTACCTGTACCAGTCTGCAGCTGAATGTCTCTTCATCAGCTACAGGCAGAGAGAATGAAGCTGGTTTTGCTGAACACAGAATTTGATGCATTTTCACTCAGTGTAGACAGTACTGGGATTTTAACATTGATAGCTCAGAAAAATCAGAATGACTTTAAGTCCTGACACTCTACATTTGCTTGTTATCAGGGTCAGTATTTTACTTTTTACCTTTGGTTTATATTTCTTTTAGTCAGGTGAGTGAGACCTGAACTCTGTGTCTATTATTACCACTGCAAAAATGAAAATTTAAAGGACCTTTTGATTCAATGAGAAACAAACAGCACAAAGGCTGTACTACTTGCAAACCCGCTTCTCAGCTCTTCATACTCAAACTGCCCCTGCTGCAAGATCTTCATCAAGTATCTGTTAAAACCTTCTCCTAACTCCTAATTAGGGAAAAAATTAATTTCTATTTGCAGAAAGTACAAATCCACAAGTGCAGTGACAGCTTAGGGTCATGTCTGGTTAGGAGGAGTGTTTCGTAGCTGTTGGAGATTGCTTACACTTTCAATAGTCATTTGGCTTGTTTTTTAGATGAAGATGCAACCTAAAAACCCAATCCTGAATACTTGATGACTCTCAGAAACAGCATTTTTAGCTGTCACAGCCACTCTGGGCAGAAAGAGATCTTGCACCTCAGCAAGGAGAGAAGTTCAAATCCAGAGCTGAGCTGTATCTTCTAACTTCCTTGTCTTTATTAAATTCAGATTTATTCACAAATATATAACAGTGTAAATTCTGCTATTGCTGCACAAATATTCTACCTGCCTAGAAGTTGCTATATTCTTACTTTGTTTATACTTTAATTTGATTTTGCTCCAAAACAGGCATTTTCTATTTTCACAGGGAAATTTAGTTTTCTAGTGGAACTAACCTCCTCTCCATCTGTAGAAATTACTTGTTGGCCCTAGTGATACAGGAGCTTTTGCTTCAATATCACATTACTAATAGTTAAGCTAATCTTGGTATAAATGACTTTCACTAGAATAAAATGAAGCTGACACAGATGTAGCTTACATGGTTTGAAACCAAATTCACACAGGTGTCACAAATTTACACGGGAGGGCTTTACCTGCTGTGACTTATGCTGGGAGTGAAGCTTACACTGTATTAAAAGGTACTGCGTTATTGTTCTTGTGGGTATGGATGCATACATACGGATTTGGGTATCAGTTAACACTTCTTATATACACCTACATTTCTGCATGAAATTGGTAGCTATGCAACCGCTCTGCCCTGAACAACACTTCTAATAACATATCAGGGTCTCTGCTTACACTGTTGCTGTTTCAACACCGGCTGCCTTCCATCCTCCTTCATCCCAACTCCCCTATTCATTGTTGTAGGAAATAACAACCCAAACAACGGCAATGTCTCTTTTCCTTATTGGTAAACATTCTCTGGGCACATCTGCTGTGACGATGATAAGGCAGAGGTCTGCTCTAAAATGGGAAAAACAGAATGTCAGTTTACATACTGGACAGAGAACAAGAAAAAGAACGTATGCGCTCAAGCAGCAAGCCTGTTTCTATCTTGCTTCATTGTCTTAACAGGATTCTTATTGTGTTTATATTTAGAGACATGGGAAACTGTGCTAGCCATGCTACCCATTGTTACTTAACCTCAAACAACCTATATAATATGCTATCCACTAAGGAGCCTGAATATAGATGCTAATCAAGGTGGTTGAGCAAGATATAGGAAAATACAGCTCAGTGCTTCCTCCTTGTTTGGGAAAAAACAAACAGGAAATCTCCCTCTTAGACTCACCTCAGGGAAAATGGGGGGAGGGGGGGTGTTGGATTTGTTTGTACAGGCTCACACATGATTTTAGCTCTCTGTTGTGCACCTGTTTGGCTTTTTCATCATTCATACCAACAATAAATGGATAGAAACACTTCAGCAAATTATTTCCCAATTGGGACACTCTTTTTCTTTTCTTTTTAGGAACACTCTTTGTTAGAAAACTGTATCTAAAAATGACAATGGAAACCTGGCACAACTAAGCGCTGAATGTAACTGGCTGATCAGCAGCATGTTGCTTTTGGTAAGGTGTTAGTGTGTTGTGCTTGGGCAGGCTTACCTGAATGCTGTATAACCAACAAAACATTATCAAATAACTTGACTCCACATATCTGATATTAAATTGGATATAACGTTCTGATGAAAACAGAACCTTGATTTTTTACAGAGTCCACAATTGCAACTCACATACAGCAGCATTGTAGAGGACTAACAGTGGCAAATGAGCCTGAAATTCTTAGTACAAAACCATTTCACATGCAAAAAATATTTACAGTGTCTACTGGTTAGAAATTTAAATTATTTAAACAGCACATTTCAGTCTTACTTTATCTTCAGGATCCACAGTATTTCAAATCAGCCAAGGCTGACAATCTCAAATCCATTAAAGCTTTAAATTGACAAATTAATACAGAAAGCCTTCACCTCTTTCTGTGGTGTTCTGTCTTGTCATAAATATAGCATTTGAGATTCTTCAATGAGTATTGGGGTTTCCTATAGAAATCTTCAAACCTTGGCCATTTAATTTAACATGAATTCATAACAGTCCCTCGTATAGAGCAAAGAGGGAGTCTGCAATCAAGAAAGCAGTGCAATCCTTTTTCTCTGAATTACTTGGCCCTGACATATGTATGGCTGTGAAGATGGCTTTACATAGATCAGGTATAACACAGGCAATGGGACCTCACACCAGAAAAGTATCTCTCTTAATAGATAAGAAATTGAAGGTAAGGTTGCTCAGTTTCTTAGTGAGCATTCTTCTCGCTATTTCATCTTGTCACCCAGTCATCAAATGTGAGATTGATATAAAGGAGAGTGAAAAGGCTGGTGCTCTTTCTTACCTCTTCCTTCATTTTTAAGTACCTCTGGAATACTCCTGTGCAAAGATTCACAGGAAAGTAGAAGGCATGCAAAAGGAACATCAGTCTCCAGGGGTAGCTCAGGGAAAAAGTGATCCTACATTGCACCTTCTTACTCCACATGCAAGGAGAGAGCCCCTTCCTGTTAGTTTCCTTTCTCAAGTTTCATGTGTGTTATCATACCCAGTAGTCTTGGATATACTGCTTGAAAACAAGCTAATTTCGGGGTAAAAAGCCAAAGGCTGGCCTCCTTAGGAATGGCTGCAGTAGGGTTTCAGTTAGATTTTAAAACCAGACGTTTATTATGTTTTATTTTATTTTAATTATCCTCCCTGCTTTCTCCCCCACCCTTAGAATCTCCCTTTCTTTCGGGTGATGGCACTGCTGCACCACTTGTGGTACTCAGTGCAGCTTCCTATGCCAGATTTTGGAGTGTATCTTAACGAGCAATTAGAACAGTTTTCACTAGCTCATGCTGTCGGCTTTCCAGCTCCTGCATGATCCAAATGGCTCTCAGGGGATGTTACATTATGGTTGGTTTGTTATTGTTTGTTCCAGGCCAGTGCCGCTAGACAAAAGCATTATAAAACTGGTGAGTGGTATTAATCACAATTTCTTAGGTGTCTATGCCTGCAATGTCCCTATTCTCACTTTCCCATTTTTTGCTTAGCTTTCATTTTGTTTCGAAAGAACAGTAAGGATTTAATGTACAGAGTACTTCATCGTATAAAAGCTCAGTGATAGGCCGAAGAGTTTGTGAGGTTAAATAAAAAAATTCTGAAAGAAAAATAAGCACTGCATTTCAGCAACTCCATCTCCTTGTTAGGCAGGATTGGATTAGTATCTGAGAGCTTCCTTGCCAACAGCCAAACCCCACCAGCTTTGAGTATTTTAAGGCCCTAAATTCAACTGAAGCTTAACTACTTACCCATTGTGCGTCTCCATATCTGGCTTGAATTCAGTATACAATGCAGACTGTCCCCTGCTGTGCATCCCCAAAACAAGCCCCTTTGAAAACAGTGTTTATTTCAATTCAGTTAATCCTGATCATTTCAAAACTCAAATAGTTTTGAAATTCACTGAGATGTACTCCCATGCCTGTGTTAAAAAGACAGGTATTTGGTCATGTAGAGGAAGGAGAAAAAAAAAAAAACAGTAAATGTAACTAATTTACTCCATTTCTGATTTTATAGAGCCCAGGTCCAGTGGGGTTTCAAACCTGCTAATTGAGGTGACAGTAATAATGGCATCCAGGTAAAGGGCCCCATGACTGGAAAAAGGGAAATATAACCCCCACTTTCAAGAAGGGGAAAATGGATGAGCTGTGGAACCACAGAGCAGTCAGCCCCACCTCTGTGCCTGGCAAAATCTTGCAGCAGATTCTCCTGGAAGGCATGCTGAGGCACATGAGAAACAAGAAGGTTTTCCTAAACCTTCTAAAGGGGAAATCCTGCCTGACCAATCTGGTGGCCTTCTATGATGGGCTACAGAACTGATGAACAGGGGTAGAGCAGTTGATGTCATCTACCTGGACTTGTGCAAAGCGTTTGACCCTGACCCACATGATGTCCTTGTCTCTAAGTTGGAGAGACATCAATTTGATAGGTGGACCATTCGGTGGATAAAGAACTGCCTGGATGGCCACAAGCAAAGAGTTGAGGTCAATGGCTCAATGTCCAGCTGGAGACCAGCAACGAGTGGTGTCCCTCAGGGATCGGTGTTGGGACCGATTCTGTTCAACATCACTGTCGGTGACATGGACAGTGGGACTGAGCGCACCCTCAGCAAGTTTGCCAATGACACCAAGCTGGGTGGTTTGGTTGGTACCCTGGAGGGAAGGAATGCCATCCAGAGGGACCTTGACATGCTTGTGAGGGAGGCTGATGCCAACCTGGTGAAGTTTAACCATGCCAAGTGCAAGGTCCTACAGCTGGGTCGGAGAAATCCCAGGCACAGCTACAGGTTGGGCAGAGAATAGATTGAGAGCAGCCCTGAAGAAAAGGACTTGGGGGTGTTGGTCGATGAAACATGAGCCGGCAGTGTGTGCTTGCAGCCGAGAAAGCCAAACATATCCTGGGCTGCATCCAAAGGAGCGTGACCAGCAGGTTGAGGGGGGTGGTCCTGCCCCTCTACTCTGCTCTCATGAGACCTCACTTGGAGTATTGTATGCAGTTGTGGTGTCCTCAACATAAAATGGACATGGAACTGTTGGAACAAGTCCAGAGGAGGGCCATGAGGACGATCATGGGACTGGAGCACCTCCCGTATGAAGATAGGATGAGAAAGTTGGGGCTGTTCAGCCTGGAGAAGA
>JANRGW010005795.1:0-26768 GCA_024733675.1 Psilopsiagon aymara
TTGAGGACACCAGAACTGCACACAATACTCCAAGTGAGGTCTCACGAGAGCAGAGTAGAGGGGCAGGATCACCTCCTCTACCTGCTGGTCACACTCCTTTTGATGCAGCCCAGGATACGGTTGGCTTTCTGGGCTGCGAGGTCACACTGAAGCCGGCTCATGTTCAGTTTCTCATTGACCAACACCCCCAAGTCCTTCTCCACAGGGCTGCTCTCGATCTCTTCTCTCCCCAACCTGTAGCTGTGCCTGGGATTGCTCCGACCCAGGTGTAGGATCATGCACTTGGCATGGTTAAACTTCATTAGGTTGGCATCAGCCCATCTCACAAGCGTGTCAAGGTCCCTCTGGATGGCATTCCTTCCCTCCAGCGTGTCAACAGAACCACACAGCTTGGTGTCATCGGCAAACTCGCTGAGGGCGCACTCAATCCCACTCTCCATGTCACCAACAAAGATGTTGAACAAGACCGATCCCAACACTGACCCCTGAGGGTCACCACTCGTTACTGGTCTCCAGCTGGACATTGAGCCATTGAGCACAACTCTTTGCGTGCCGCCATCCAGCCAGTTCTTGTTCCATGGAGTGGTCCACCAATCAAATTGATGTCTCTTCAACTTAGAGACAAGGATGTTGTGTGGGACAGTGTCGAATGCTTTGCACAAGTCCAGGGAGATGACATCAACTGCTCTACCTCTGTCCATCATTTCTGGAGCCCCATCATAGAAGGCCACCAAATTGGTCAGCCACGATTTCCCCTTAGTGAAGCCATACTGGCTGTCACCAAGCACCTTTCTGAGATCCCTAAGGTTGCATTGGGTTCAGAGCTCAGCTGCACAGAGCTGAATGCTGCCACCAAACTTTAAGCAAGCAGGGAAATACTGAGTAAAAAAGCGTTTTTCAAGGCCATCGAGAGCTCCCCAAAAAATCAATGATACTGTGTAAATGTTTTAGGCAATAATAATATTAGGCAATACTAAACAGCATTCCCAGTGGACACTGGAGGTGGTCAAAGGGAACGGCAGGTCCCCAGCACAGGATTTCCCTGCTGAGCTACATCACCTGCTGTCACAGGGCAGTCCAAGTTTGGCGAAAGGCCTTGGGGGCTGCAGGCTGCTGTCAGGGTGAGGGGCTGAGCTGGTGGTGCAAGCACAGGCAAGCAAGGCTTGTCCTGGCATGGAATACCCCACTACCCTTAATACTCTTATCCTCATTCAGCAGTTTGGTGAAGTTAGGAATTGCTATTTCTTCCACTTTCCAGGTGAGGGACTGAGGTGCAGCTGCTCAGGAGCCCATCCAATGGCACTTTTAGTATCCCACTGCACATCTAGGTGCTTGAATTCCCATTTAAATCAAGAAAGTACAGCCTTTTATGATATGAATGTGTGGCCAAGTATTTTCCTGAGTCCCAGTCTGATCCATAAGCAACTGGACTGTCCTTCTTAAACCAGCCAAAACTGTGACTGGATATCAACAAATCCAGAACAGACCAGCAACTTTGGTCTCCAAAGGCAGGGAAAGGAGGAAAACAACCTTCTCCTTCTGGGATCTGTGGGGAGAACTGGCCTCCAAATGGAGAGTTTTGGCATTCAGACCATCACAATTTATTACCCACAAAAGCTGACTTGCAAGAGCTGCACTGAAGGCAAGTGGCAGGTTTTTAAATACCACCAGGGATGCCATCTGGTCCCAAGGACAATCACCAGCCTCCAAACAGTCATTGCTTCCAGCTTTTATCTGGAGATAGTGCTGGGTATAGTAATACACTCACTTTCTTTAGTCAAGAGCAAACTGCATAGCTCAGATGGTTGAGGAAAGGCTAACTCTAATAAATATATAATACCCAGGGGCTTATCTAAGCAGCCAATAAAGATACAGAATCTTTTTTTCATGTACTGAAGTTACACTCATTCAGTATGTGGCATCAAAAGAAATACAGATTCTTCTGACAGATTTTATTTCCCACTGTTACTAAAATGCATCCCCTTCTTAAAACAGCATCTCACACAATTCTAATCCTTTCTGATTTATCTTTGACCAAGCCTGCAGCCAAGAACTCAGGGCCCTGGTTTCGTACCGTGCATGTCACAAACTAGATTTTGATTCCAAATAATCAGATATGGGGATCAGATTGGAAACTACATACATTTTCTGCATAGCCTGCATTCCTTTCTCTTTTTTATCTAAACTGCTCATCCCTTCTCCTATGCACCACCATGTTTAAAATTGCATGGGGATGGTGTCTATTTTAAAAGAGGCATTCATGGGAAGGGAGCAGAGTGAGGCTGTTGAGATTATTTTTACCTGAGCTCTGATTGCAGCATCCTTCTTAATCCACTTTATCACTGTTTCATACACCAGCTCCTCCGCTTTGGTGTTCAGGCTGTCATTAGACATGTAGGAAATAAAGTCATCTTTTGAGATATTAAGGATCTCTTCTTGGTTTGCCACCTCCGGGAAAATCTGCAGGGCGTATGCTTTGGCCATGTTGTATAGTTCCGTGCACTGCATAGCTTCAGCCATGGCTAATATTCCTAAGCAGTTGCTAGCAGTCAGCTGTTTTTCTAAAAGGAGCAAAACAAGCAAACAAATAAAACCAAGTGAGAATTATTAAAAGCAAGGTTTACATTTTTAATGAGATCATGAAAAAAGTAAGCACCACAGACAAACTTTCAACCCTAATTAATTTCAGGTAAGTAGGTAGTAGTATCATCTTAGGTTACTTTACGATTGGGGTTTGAAGTACAAAAATCAAAGTCTGCCTTAACAACTGAGCTGGAGATGGGAGAGAAATGCACTTTCTGAGTTTGCTTTCCATGTAAGCCTTCACAATGCACTGGGTAAACATACTGATATAATAGTATCTGGGACTTCCCAAGGGACAGGAGCCCAGCCGACAGACTGCTGCTATTGCCACTGCCTACAGTGCTGCTTTAAGAAACAGCAAAGATGTAAATGCCAGTGCAGACACTTAAGAATAAATGCAAACAGCACTAAGGACATTTCTGAGGATGCTGCAGTCGCTTTATGATAATTTTTGCCCTGTTCAGCTACTAAGCTACTTCAAATAAAAGAAAAAAATCCTCCCCTCTCTCTTTTTTTTCAAAGGAACTTCGTTGCTCCTCAATGTGATGACATCCCTTATGCAAAACACAGATTATACTAACGCCTTCTGTTAAATGTTGTGTAGTGAGTTTCAAAGAAAATCATGCACAGAGAAGACAGCATTATCTCCTACCCAGCAAACAGAAGTAACAGCACAGTGTGTAGCTTTGCGTTAAAAGTGTGCTACACCATACGTTCCACTGTACTTTTTTTCTTTTCAGCTATTCTGAAGAAAAAACCACCAATTTCAGACATTTATAAGAGGAACTCACAGATTCTTGTCATCTTTTGTTAACCAAGCCACTACTAATAGTCAGAATATATTCTCTTAAGATACAGGACTGAGAAAAACAAAATATGAGAGAGACAGGCTGCAATAGATCACAAAAGCATCAGTACCATTGGCAGGCTTCTGGGCTGTCAGAAGAGAAATATATCACATTTGGGCAGTGTCATATCCTAGCGCACTATTTCAGAGCACTGGCCAGGAATGTGTGATAGACCCACATCCCTTCAAACAAAACTCTCCTCAGATTGCTTCTGCTGGCAATGCTACACCCAGCTTTTGTCTTCATCAGATTCACAACCTGCATGCTATCTATACGAGGCTTTTATTGAAATGGGATTATGAACTACTTTCTTTTTGCTTGGCATGAGATTAGGAGTTTTGTGTTTTGTTTTTCCCTAACTCTTTTTATTTTCTTTTACCAATCCAGCAGCCTTGAAACTAGGTTATCTCATTTTGCATCAATTGATTGTACTGACTCCAAGAAGCCCATTTCCTCAAGCAGACTCGAGCAGCAGCACTGTTTGCTGTCAGTAGATTTTGTCACTCAAAGGCTACCTAGAGACAGGCTGCAAACTGATAGCTATAAAACACAAAGCTCCCAAAATTTCTTCTTTTTTTTCCAGGAAAAACAGAAAAAAAAAAATTAAATAACCCACCAAAAACCTCTTCAAGGTTCCTTGTTCTGTCTGTTGGCACAACTTCATGTATGCATATGGCTGGGGGTAAAAACATCATCTAATAGAACCCAAAACTCTCATCATCACTTGGCAAACTCTTAAGTCAAAGACAAATCTGACATTGCTCCACTTTATCATAAAGGTAATAATCAAGTTTGATACATGAAGCTCCTATTTACTAGTACATGATGGAAAAGACTTGCAAGAATGAGGCTGCCTTCAAGGGACTAGGTCTGCCTCTATCAGGAGAGATGCCAGCAGCACCCCCAGCTGAGCCTGCGGCACAGGTCAGAGAAGTCACAACTGATTTCTTCTGATCTGGACAGTTTTTTCTGCCTTCTAACAATGCTGAGTGACTGATGCAGCCTGTACACTGGTGTCCAAGCAGCTCCACGATGTCCTTTTGGGTGTCTCTCTTTTGAGAGGGGTCCCATGGAGATACAGACTACAGTACATTCAGGAGGCTGGTTACACACTTCTTTCCACTACATTCCTTGTGATGTGATGAGCACCACAGGAAGGTGGGCACAGTGGTGTCTTCTTAGGATGAGGGCTGGCATGTGAACTAGAGGGGTTCATTGCAGGTGAGCAAGACAGAGGTTGGGGCAACAGCTATAAACAGTACGGAAAATCTCTATCCTGTGAACAAAAAACCCATGCCCTCCATTCTTTGCCTCTGACTCATAATGTGGAGACGAGATTCATGTCTTTTGACCCCAGCTGTCTATGGTGCAACTGGGCAATCACATTAGTATCCCTCTCCACTCATAAGCAAATAATTCCAAGAAGCAATCTGGTAATATTTTGGATTAATCTGATAATGTTTTGGGAAATGACTTCAGGATGAGTAGAGCCATACCTTACCAATGCCTGTTACTCTTCACTAACTAAAGAAAGCCTATATGACTAGTTCCACTACTATAGACTTCTGGTCTATAATACAGCCCATCCCAAGTGACTGCATTTCAGGGGCACTTCTGAATGTTGACATGACAAAGGCAGCTAAGGACCAGTTCTACTCCATCTGCTCCTGAGCCATTTCCTCTGGACACCGACATGTTTACAATAATTGATGTTTTGCTACAGTGGCACTGGACTTCTAATAACACATTTTCATGGAGTTTCACCTTGAGTCCATTCAGAACATGACTGCTGACTACTAAGCTATTCCTGATGCTCAAGGACAGTTCATAACTGATTTACAAGTGGACTTTAAGGATATCAGATGTAATCTAGCAGGCTCTCTCTGGTTTGAAACAGTGCCAGATAGCACATTTGTTCCTATGTCACAATATTGCAGATCAGCAGCTGGTATTCTCCACTTGTGTTAGATGTGATTTTGGAGTAGGACCATGTGCAGAGTCATCATGAGATAATCAGCCAGGCAGACTGCTAAGACTGCACTTCTGGGAATGGGACAACTTGAGGTGAAGTCAGAGATAAATGGTACGTAGGAAGGATTACTCAGCAAGCTTGTAGTAACAGTATGATGGAAGCTCAGTGGTGGACATAATCCCTTCTCTGTGCATTAAGTATCGTATTTTCACTTAGAGATGCTTTTCTAGACGATGACTTGGATATAACTAAAATTAACACGAAACATGCACTTCCTTACAATATTCTGTGCATGTTCTGATTGGGGATCTTACTCTTCAGGTATTCCTACTAGTGTCAAAAGCATGTGAGATGGAAGATAGGTGGAAGACTGCTTGATACATTCTTCATCCCAAAGATTTCATTTCCCCTGTGAGATAGATTTCTCCTATCTTCAGATGTAGTTGATAAATCAGTTTCTTCAGTGCTGGGCAGCATGGCTCTCCAGCTGACTCAAAATTCTCCACCTTTCATAAGCAAAAAATTCTACTTTCTCTCAAATTCATAAGGACCATAAATCATCTTCTTCCCTCAGGGAAGGATCTTATGCAGGTCTCATCACTGGTCCATCATTCAGTTTTACTCATAGTTCCCTCTCATGCGCTTCGCAAACTTTGTGCCCTCTGCCCAGGAGACCAAGAAAATTCTTGTTCTGTTCATGAACCTAACAGGTTCCATCTATTTCTTTAGAGTTAAGCAAGAATACTTATATGTCATCAGCATCAGGCTGAAATACAAGCTCAGAATTTGTTTGCTCCTGTGACAGGGTTCCCTGTGTTACAGACCCAAACTGTGACAAGTCACACAAAATCTGATTTAAGGCATGATATGATGATAGCATAAAACACTTATGAGAAAAAAGAAGGAAAAGGAAAACACTCTCAAGTCTTCAGCCATATGGATGGAAGAAATACCTATGGTGTCCTGACCAGTTTGCAAACATTTGCCCAGTTATCATATGGTGCCTGCACAAGCTTGTCAGCATTGCTGCATCAGTCGGCATAAAACTGTTGCCATTTTTCATGGTCTAGACAAAAGCAGAGGAGACAGCATGTGGGAGAGAGAATGTGCTAAAATTAGCACAGTGAAGCTGGTTAAGAAATCTTCCATTGAAATGAAACAATGTTCCGGACACATTATGCAGCATTTACAAGTAGATTTGGGGTGCCTCTGGCCAAAACTGCTGAGAGGCCCAGGACAGAGGCACAAGAGCTGCTTGGATATCAATCAGCTAGGATGCTAAAAATGATGACTGGAATTTCCTCTGTGATGGTGCTGCTCTATGCTGAATGGACTTCTTAATTTGGAGCTTTTAGTTCCTTAGGCCTCTTTAGTCTCTTCTCCACTTCTCTCACTATTTAGACATAGCCACTTGAAAGAATAAAGGTTTATACTGGTGAATCCTCCAGAAACCCTGGAAAAACTCCTACTTATATCAGCTTTCTGGTGAGCTGAGGTTGGACGAAAATTAAAAACACAGCCATAGAGAAGATAAAATGCCTTTCCCTAAATTTTTTAGATGGCAAATGCTCTATCTTTGTAGAGCAATCCAGACACAGCTATAAATAAAAATAAGTAATTACACTCCATGAATTCTCCAAATGAGAACACAAAATTCTGGTGACTCTCCATATATCACTGAACTTCTAACAAACTCTACTATTTCATACCATACCACGGTTCACTGAATTGAAATATTAACTATTGAAAAAGAGAAATCTCACATTGATTAAGTGAAATAAAAATGTTTTGTGGCTGAATGTTTAAAGATGATGTAACTTAAACACATCTCTCATGCCTGGAAAGGCCATAAGATCTAATTGCTTTTAAAAGGTGGTGAAGCGAAGATGGGAGAAAGCAATGCCAGAGTCAGAACCTCCATTCAAGTCACACAGGCAACACGATGAGATTGCAAAGCATAAATTCCATTTCACCATGACCCACCCATTTGAGAACAGACTTTGAAAGTAGTGACATATGATAAATTCTAAAGAAGAGATGAATAAGATACGACAGATTCTTTACTGATGCCATCATGGTACCATCTTAGTCAACAGGCTAGCTCAACACTGAAAATTAACTCATTTGTAAAATGAATCATAGAATCCCACATTGGAAGGGACCTTAAGGATCATCTTGTCCAACCTTTCTTGGCAAAGGATGACCTAGACTAGACGCCCCAGCACCCTGTCCAGGGTAATCTTAAGATTTTCCGATGTTAGGGAGTCTATCGCTTCCCTGGAGAGATTATTCCCAATGTCTGCTTGTTCTCATTGTGAACAATTTTCTCCTTGCACCCAACTGGAATCTCTCCAGAAGTAACTTGTGCCCATTAACCTTCATCTTTTCCACGTGAAAATGGGACTAATTTGATTTTTTTTTTTTTTTTTTAATGAATTCCAGTTCAGACCAGTAAAGCTTAGCGAACTGAGCTGAAAACCTTGGAAATAGTCTATGCTGAAAAATATATTGCAAGAGAAAGGAGCAGGATGACATGGTGCTCTGGACAAGAATGGGCTTCTCGTGGCCGTGAGAGGATGGACAGAGGCACTGGCAACAATGCTGGTCTGTACACCCTCACTGGGGCAAATGCTTCCCAAGACAGCGAGGCGCATCAGTTACCAGAGCTGGGCACAGCAACGGTTCTTTACACCCATCTTTGTAATGACATATATATATCAGACCATAACTCTATGAAATAACAAGGCCTGTGAACATTCAGCTGGGAGAAGTTTAACCAGATCTGGTTTACAAGAACATGGGACATATGAACGAGTTTCTCATGGATGCAAGAAAATTGCAGATCCTGACTGTGGGCAGTCCACCTCCAACACTGTCAGTGCCTGACCATGCTGGCCTGGTGTAGCACCCAACATTTGCTGTCATGGTTATAAGCAACCTGTGTGTTACAGCCTGGTATCTGTGCAGAGATTAACCTTTGGGAAACAAAATGTCAGCATGATACCAAGCATGGAACAAGATTCAACAAAATAGTCTATCCAAGATATGAAGGCAGGTGGCACTCAAACAAGAAGCTACACTTCTCTAGACCATTTTCCCCTGGCCACTGTGTCAATATTTTAAATTAAAGTCTCAAACTAAATAAGTAATTTCAAATTTTCTTTCATTGTATTTAATCTTGGTGTTTCTAACTATCTTTTTAGAGTTATCAAAAGAAAGGTTTACAAACCTTAAAACGAGTTCTTAAAACCTCCCTAGATGGAGTGGTTCTTACCTAGAAACGAAACGCAGACTTTACAGAAAGTATGAAACTGGAACTTGCTGGCAGCTTCCAGTAGGGTTTTTGCATTGGCTGAATCTATGATCAAAGAACCTGTATAAACAAACTCCAGGAGTAATTCCAGAACGTCCGCAGTGAGGTTGGACATGGCCAATTCCAGCTTCTCCCCACTTCTGCTACTGTCTCGTGGTGACCTGGTAACAGCAGACAATTAGATTACGGACATTACACCATTCCCATTGTGTTGGCATTTATTGATTAGTGAGGGCTACAAAAACACTTTGCACCTCATTACATTTCTCCATTTTTTTTTTGTTTACGGAACTGAAGAATACGAATTTTAAAATAACTGAACTTAAAACTTTAACTGCATCTGAAAGAGAAGAGTCTTAAAGCAAGCCTTACGAAAAATCTGTTTATTGCTACTCTGCATTTTCATGCAAAAACAGTTGCAAAAGAAAAGGAAAGGAAAGAAATAAAAGGAAAGAAAGAAAAAAAAAATGAATGAGCCAACATTAATGAAAATGAGGAACGGGTTAGCTTTCAAAGGGAAACAATACATTTTAACGTCTTGGTTAACATCTCATCTTCTGTGCATAATATAACTGTTAAGGAAAAATCACTCTCCAATTTCAAGAGAAAAGGTCATCTATTTTTCAGGAATCCAGCACTAGAATAATTTAAATGTCATGTGCATTTAAGGATACACTTAAAGACCTTTTCATAAAAAAATAACAATAAAAAAATTAATTTCTGTTTAGATTGAACTTCTCAGCATGTTCTATTAAAGTATAGATATGATTGATGTGATATACATATACAGACTCTTATAGAAAATACATATATATGCTTATTTTAAAAATCTATTGTTCCCTTTTAGGCACTAAAAAAAGAAAGCCCTTCATGGCAATTGCTTTGAAAACTGAATACAAGACAAGCTAGACAGACAAAATGGTTAGAGCAAAGAAGGGAGAGGGGGGAAAACAACAACCAGCTCTGCCACAGGAAGCCAGCAGCCATCCTCTAGGAGATTCATGACTGTGGCCTATGGTTTTTCCCGCATGAAGTGCTGAACAATTTGGGGATCAAAGTATCTCCTGCATTTGAAGTGTGGATTAGTGCTTGTGAAATTATTGGACAAAAAGAAAATTATACTGAATTAAAGTAAGGGCCCAGTTCTTAATGCATGGTTGGCTGATGTGTCTGCAACACTAAAGACAGGTTACACCTGAAAGACAAAAGTGATGATAAATTTGGTAACATCAAGGAGGGGAGGGGAAATCTGTTGGAGTAAGAAAATAAACTCTTTTAATGGTTAGGACCATCCAGCACCTTCTCAAAGAAACATGAACTTCTCCTAGTCACTGGACAGACAACATCTGCTCGCTCCAATTCTGCTAGAGTTCTTGCAAAAGCCATCACACGACTGACACAAAACGGGCATACGATGCTGCGTGACTGGCCAAAGCATCACTACTCACAGGCAATGCCAGCTTTAAGCATGAGCAAGAGCACTACCAACCTCTTGGATTCACAAAGCTGCCTAGAAAAGTGATGGTCAGACCTCTACTACCATAACGGAGGAAAAATAAACAACATATGAGGTTCAGTTTTCTTCCCACATGACACCCCTTCCCCTTCCATCCCCAAATAATCCCAAAATCATTTTGGGAAATGCTTAAAATTTGCAGTGGATACTTTGTCACTGGTCTTATATTGGCTAGCCCTGTTTAAGTCAAGGGCACAGCTTTAATTAATATGAATCTTTGCAAGATCAAAGCTTTAAAAGGCTTCATTTTTCTACTAACAGTATTTAGGTAGTGTCCATTACCACAGTGGAGGAGCAGCTAGTAGTCCTCAATTTCATATGCTTCTCTAAGGTAGTCACTGAGGAAACTGAGGCACAAGAAGACAAAATCATCTGCCTATGATCACAGAGAAAGACAGGGTCAAACCAAGGAACTAAACCCTTTTTATTTATTCTAAATATTGGACTATCCTTTTGCATGGGAATACTGGAGGGAGGGTAAATCCTATTCCACAAGCAGATGAGCAAGAATGCATACTGATCACGATATCTGTGGTACTCCTACATGCACAGATGTGTACACTACCCTGAATCCTTATGCTTTATCACACCACAATATTCTTTCTAAACTCTTGCATATGGATTCAATTTTGCACTCAAGGCAGAAAACCTCAGGTGCCAAAACAGAAGAGTTGCTATTTCCCAGATCCTCAAGAGGATGTCACAAAATGTTATTTTTTTTCCTTTTGTACACTCACATACCAATAACATTCCCCATATCTGATTTATCTCCAGTTGTGCACGCATCCGGTGCTGCACCCTGGGCTATCAAAATGCCTCCTGGTACTGGTGTAATTCTTGCTGAATTGCTTCCAGAAGCAGTTTGTACCTGACAGCGATTTCATATTCACGTGCCTAATATTTAAGTGAGATTTGAGGTACCCAGCAAGTGACAGAATCAGGATCTTTTGCACAGTGGGAAGCCCCACCATAAGCAATTATTATTTTACTTAATAGCACTAATTGTGCTGTGCTAGCAATGGCTGTGGGAACGGCTGCATGTGATCCATTGGGAATCACACGCTTTCATCCAGTGCTCTGACCAGGAGGCACAAAGGAAAGGATGATGTGACACAAATGCCAGCATAGACACATACCCATGTTAGCAACAACTGCAAGCTGCTATTTTTCAGAATAATTAAGTAATAATCTCTCTTACTTTGTAATACACTAAGCAATAAACTGCTGCTGCAATTGATTAAACACCAAAGAAAAGCTAAGGTGTTTAATCAATCACTAGAGCCACTTACAGCAAGTATAACACAAAGCTACAGAGATTATTGATATTACACAATGAGCCAGAAATAGGAATGAAAATTATCCCTATTCCTTCCTCTGCGATACCTTGCATGTGTTGTGCTGTTTTGCCTGTGCTTTCTGAGCAGTGAGCACTTTGGCTCCACATTTAGCTGAATCAAATATTGAGTGCAGGCTTGGTTCAGCTTGCACAGTGAAATCACAGCTATCCTGGTTTCCATGCTGGGGACCTGGCTTGGTATGGGCTGGAGAATGAATAGGGAATTGGCTGAAGCAGGTCCTAATAGATCAAAAATGAGTGTTTGAAAGAAGAGAAGAAAATAATGTGGGGAAGTGGACTGATGTAGTTGGAAATTCCATAGATTTCTGGAAACAACTTCTGTAAATCAGGCTGCGGCACCCCCCTCCAAGACCATCTAAAGCTTTCTGTGTTCCTTGTTTTCACACACATTAGAATATCAGTATACTCTGTGCAGTTATACTTCATCTATTTATTTGAGATGGAGGCTTTTCTCAGCAATGAAGTGGCTAAATCTGTATTGTAAGAATAAAATTTAGCCCTGTAAATGCATATGCAATGGATTGAGGAAAATCTGTACAAATGTATATGGTTGTGCCCCAAATAGCTCATCCTGCATTACATCAGGAGGAGTTTTGTTAGTGGCATCAGTAGATGGAAACATTTAGAAAAGCCTGTTATCAGAAAAGCACTCATTTCTTGCCTTAATTGCCAGGAAAAGACATCTCTACCAGGTGCATACCCTTCTGCTCCCTACTTCTGACACAAACATGGGGTATTTGGGGGATGGAGAGCCTGCCTGCTTCTTGTTTCAGTCTCACCTAAGGCCAGGCAATGTGCACTTATCGTCCGTGGACATCATTAAATGTGGCACATTCTGCTATTTGCCCTGCGAACTCTAAAGTTTAAACAGAATGATGTCATTTTATTGGCCTTGTAATCATTGTTCATATTATAAAGGTCACACATTTCACACTGTGGCAGAAAATCAATAGCTCTCCCAACAGCCTCTGGGGGAAAAAGTTTTGCTTCTGAAGAATAATATATAATAAACAATTTTAGTCCTTACTTTATCATGGCTGTAATCTTGAGAATAGCTACAGTAAAAATCTGGCAAAGGCTGATATATAAACTCATTAAAATTGGGAAGTGATTTAGAACAGGACTTTTAAAAAGATTTATCTTGAGCTAAACAGAAAAGAGGTTTGTTTGGGTTTACATTTAAACAACCTCCAAGAGCTCTTTAACAGCTCAATTTTATGGTAGCTGTTGGGGAATTCTTTCAGATTTACAAATCATGTATTTCTCCAGCAAGGTGATAGACCTGAGCAATGTGCACGCAGAACTGAACCTGCAGATAAGCAGGAAGCACAGATACACTCTGAATAGGTAAGGGGGGGGTGTTACTGAACACTGAATACTGTTTTGTATTGTCTGGGATAATTTGGTCTAACAAAATAAACCAAGGCCTCTTGAATATACTCTGGCTACTTATCCTTCAACTTAATTACTTAAACTAGAGAAGACAAAGGCACAGGGAGCTTTTTAAAAGTAGAAGATGGTCTGACTACACTCTCAAATAACAAATCGAAATTGGTGTCCTTTTCTGTTAAAACATATATAAAAAGAGATAAAACATTCCAATACTGATAGCAGGAAAATTGTCCCTAAACCTCATCTACAAGACTTAGGAGTGGAACCGACAGAAGAAAAAATAGAGAACTTCACATTTTTGGTATTCATTTGTCCTTGAAAATCATTTCCATGCATGTAATACACACTGACAAGAATCAGCACAGTGTTTTCATGCTTAATAGTAGTAAAACTGAGTTTTCTGCATCTTGAGTCATAAATATATGTATATCCATGCATTTTCTCTGCATTATTTGTATCAACACGTCCACGTAACAGAATTTCTGTGTGATTCAGTTCAAAACATTTAATGGTGAGATGCCTTGATTTGGAAAGGCGCATTTAGAGCCTGGCAAAAGTAGCTGTGTAAGTGAAACACTGCTAGTGCATCAATTTGTCAATTTATGGACAGCGCTACTGCCTCTAATTCAGGCTTTCCTTACGGTTTGGATATGCTGCCTTTAACCGCCTTGCAACATTATTTTGACTGACTAATGGTTTGGCTACAGCCTCACTCAATTTTAGATCAAATACGAAAAGCTACCTATACCCGGTACAGATGCCAGCCAACTCTCTGTTTACAAGCTATAGTCACAAAGTCAAAACAAATTCTGGATGTTCAAAATGGAGCCATCTGCACGGAATAAACATGAAAAATGTGAAACATTTTATGTACATGTACATTACTGCCTAGGAACAGTTGGTTCAGCTTCCTCCCAGGCTGCCTGGCTGGGAACAGGAGGACTGACAGTTTGTGACACCTATTTACATTTGAAGCCATATGACTCATTGTGCCATAGACTGACGTATATTTAAGCTTTGTGTTCCAAAAGGGCACTGAAATAAATAATTATCTTTTAAAATAAAGACACATTCAGAATTATCATTTGTGATCTTCCCTGGACATGTGGGACTTCGTCTTTTTTTCTCTGCCTCTACAGGGTCCAACCCTTCTGCTTGTGAACAGAGTCTACCACCACTACCTGCTTCTCTTAAGAGCAGACAGGGCAAAGACCTACTTCCATAATTTATTCTTGACATTGTTCATATTGCATTTGATATTCATTTTTAAGAAATAGGAAAACTGATCTGGTAGTGTAATAAAAATAAATAAAATTGCTGTGTTTGACTATCTGTTGCTCAGGATCTTATGCAAGTCCAGAATCTGAGCATCCTCCAGTAAAAGCACATTTAAGCTGAGGGGAGGCTATGGGACTGCCAGCATGCAGGCAAGAGCTCCAGCTCCACCTGGACTGACACATCTGAAGCCTGTATTTTGGGGTTGGTCCCACCCTGCATGGACCAAAGCAGTGGCCTGTCCCACCAGCCAGCTGCTGCAGGCCTCTTCACTTTATGCCCTTGCAGGATCTGCCCCCTCCACTCAGCAGGCTGGCTTGCTTTCGTAATTAGGAACATAAATGTTTATCCTACAGTAATTGTGTTCCCATTCCACAAGAGCAAAATATTTGCCACCAAGATAGATAGATAGAACAAAAAATACTCAAATTCAATTGCTTTGTTCCTTGGACAGTGATTCAGTCTCCAGAAAACAGGAAATCCAAGATTTTTATGTAAAAAGAAGCACTTAAATGAGAAGCTACTTCTTTTCATCTCTGTCAAATTATTTTGATTACCAAGGGATGGACTCCAGATTGGGACAGGCAGCTTCTCATGAGGCTTAAGAGTCTGTTAGCTATGTGCTCATTAGAAACTCCTGTTCAAGTCTATACAATTTAGACTGAACATCTTGTTTACTGTGGAATATAATCCTTAAAACAGTGAAACTCCAGGCAAAGAACAGAATGCAATGTTCCTGCATCTTAACTGTCTGCTATTTGATTTTTCATCATCTTCATAGTTATTAATGCTTCAAAACCCCCACGTCTATTTATCTTGGAAGAAACAACAAAGAAACTTTGTCATATTTTAGCCAACCTTCAGCTGTGAACAGAAAAGGCACAGCACTCTGCACAATAAGTCGTATTTCATACCGAAGAGCTTGATCTATCATAATTACATGCTCATGAGATATAAAAACATAGATGCCCAAACAAGCCAACATACATTTTCACAACACATGCACCAAGATGCATGTGCATAGTGAGGTAACTGGTTATTTACTGAGTTACTCAAGTTTATGCAACTGTAAGGTAATCAGTCACGCAAATGACAGGAAGGGACATTTATAGAGCAACATCATTGCAATAAGTATGTCATAAGGCACTGAACGGTCTCTTAAATAGGATTTAAAAAAATAAACTACATCCAAGCATTGCTTTTCCTTTGGAATTATTTTATCAGCTCAAAATGTATTAACTTGCAAATATCTGCCTTCATTATACTATCTTGTAGGCAAATATTATCTTTGAGCCTCAGCCACTATCCATTTGTCTCATGAGAGAAGAAAACATATACTATAATGGTACTATTGTGCGATTACGATAAAGAACAAGTAAAATTACAAGATTAAATAAATTACATTGTTTAAACACAGGCTTGCAAATTTGTCATGAAAATTTGGACCAACAAATCCATTTGCTCACTTTTTACCAGGATGTTGATACAAATAATGATTCTTGTTCCAGGCAAACAAAATTTGGCAAGACTAGTGTAACTTATTAGGGTCAAACGCTGCCAGTTTGCACCTGCTCTATCAAAAGAAAATCAGGAAAATTAATGGCTGTGAGCTCAGGCATGCACTAGCAGCTCCTGTTAATTCACCATCACAGAAATGATCATTACAAAACAAGATGAGCAACAGGAATAACAGCAAATGCTTTTGTTCACGGACAACATGGCCAGAATAAAATCAAACAAAGAGCCAGGTCTCCTATATATCCTTAATGCTATTCACTGGCAGAACACAATCTAATTGCTCAGTCAAGACTATTTCTAAAGGCGCGGGATAAGCGGCAGCCTGTAAGGCTATGGTGTCGGAGATCACAGTCGGAGGCACAAATCTGCCTCCCTGCTGAGATTTAAGAAAGAAGATGACGAGTTTGAAGATGCTGGCTTAAATGACTAGCAAGTGAATGAAGAAGTGAATAGTGAGTGCTCTTGGAAGAACAGCATTTCATGATCTAGACTTTTGCTAGGGATTGAGAATAAACTCATTCTCACAGGGCGCTAGCGGAGAAGTAGAAAAAACTGGGCCGACTTATTAACACCATGGGATCTAACTTGTTTCCAAGTATCTTTGGCCATCTAATTCTGCAGATATGTGGCAAAATATCCTGGGGTGATATCTACTATTTGTTAAAGCTAAATAAAAGATGCAAGCAGGTTTTGGTGGCTTATATGGGAAGAAGAGTAAAAGTAAAAGAACAGAATAAAGAATTTATTCTCAGCAAACTTAAAGCTCACCCCCTTAACCAACTCTTGTCTGATTTAATGATATTTATTACATCATCAAAAACCACCTTAGCAGAGAGTTGGCATTATGCAGCTAATAAATCTGTTTCTTAGGTATGTGGAGAAATTTATACAAGTAATTATCTAGGTAAGTCTATCCAAGGCTCTTTCTCATCACTGCAATGTCTAGAGGGAAAACAATAATAAAGTAATGATAACCACAATTATTATTTATTACTACTACTATGATTATGGTAGTGCCCAAAGATCCCAATCAGCATTTCAGTAATTAGAATTAATTCTGTCAGGCACTGGTTCTTTCTTGTTCAGCTACAGGGTGTTTCTAGTGCTCTTCGGAGTATATGTAGAGCCAGCTTGTGCTCTGGACATCAATGAAAGGTAATATATTGCATCACCTATGGCCACAGTATATGCAGGAAAGGGCATGGAGCTCTTCTCACCCCATCAATTTCTGCACATATCACCTTGCAGAACTGATCAGAGTATTTCAGTCACGGAAGCCCTGCGCTATGCAAGCAAAAAAAGGGGGATTGTGATCTGATATGATCATAACCTGGCCCTATTAATCCAAACTCATTATTCCAATTCAGCAGTGGCTAATTCTTGATGATTTAAATGAAAGGAAGTGAACTGCTGATCCCTGGAGCTACCTGCAAGCATGCTGGAGTAGATTTGATTACCCTTGGTTTAGGGCAAAACTGGCTTCTGGTAGTGGCCCAAAAAATGGCAGCTTTCAAGAACAGAGCTCCAGTTTCTATGCTGTGGAAGTTTTTTTATCGTCTTTGATCCATTTAGCTTGAACAGCACCTTGTTAGATAACTGTTCCCTTTCACACCTAAATTTCAGCACAGTCAAGCCTAGACAGGGCTGTGAGATATTAAGCAAATATAGATAGGTCATTTACACCAGCATCTTATGAGTGGTTGTATGACACAGGCACGGCTTGCAGATAGGTCTAGCCAGAACAAGAGAGGTGATTAGTCTGTTATTCCTCTATCAGATTTGAAGGATTTGTAGTTGTGTCAAGAAATTATGTGAGAGAAAAGTCCAAACTACAGTGAACAGAGATGCTGTCAATGAAGGAGAGGAGTGAGAGGTTAAGTGATTCTGCTCGGTGCCTCTGCAAGCTGCAGCCATTACGAGGCAGAAGCTTAATTTCTGCACTGCACCTCAAGGCCTGAAAAGGAGCTTTTCTGTCCTCCTTGACACATTTTCTCTTCAGAGCAGGGCATGTTGACCTGTTTTTCCTTTCAGAGGAGCATCCAGCCCAAGCCACTCGCCTTCCTAATCCACAGCTATGCTCGCGAGGCTGGAAATACCTGGGCTGCAATGCCAGCTACAGGTTTTGTGGCAGCTCCTTGGCCTGGCAGCCCAGCAACACCTCTGAATATTTGTAAGCTTCAATTCATTTATGTAGAAGACAATGCATTTCTGCTTGATGAAAACATGTTTTCCAGGGCCTGGCAGCTGCAACATTTGAAACCCAGCAGGCAGCTCCAACAGGCGTGTGGCTGCTTGGGCAGGCAGAGCAAGCAAAGCACGCTCACAGAAAGGGGCCACCCAAGGCAGAAAGATGCTTTTCCTGCCAGGATTTTGCACCCAACACACAGCAATTAAGTTCCTCATTTAAGAGAAAAGTGTCACCCACAGAGTAGTTTACACCTGCCCCCTGGCAGTAAAGGGTGAACAGTATTTTACACTCCAATGCAACCTCCCATTCTCACAGACTCCTTTAAATGGTTTAACAGAAACCGGGCACCTGAAACAAACACTGTATTTTTAACTCCCTATTTCTCTCTTTTCAAAGAACTGTTATGATTTGTTTCCACATTCTACACTGGAGCTGAAGCATGCAGATGTAGAAATGCTGCCTGTTCCTCTCTCTGAGTCAAAAGCAAGGTTCTTAATTATAAGGAAAACAAGAATGGGTCACCCAGAGTAGATTTTTCTTTCATCTGCTATTTCTCATTTTGGGCTTTTTACAACATAAACACAAACCAGACAGTCTGTTTTCCAGATACCTAAATGCTTGTGCAGTTTTGTCAGACTGTTTCAGATGGATAGCGGCAGGTTTCTCTGTCTTGCATCCAAATGCTGCTTTTCCACACAACAGTGTAAAATGCAGAATGACATCTCTGTCTTCAGTGTAGGTGTAAAGCAAGAGGAATTTGGTCCTTTCACCCTGAATGGTTTACTTCTCCTGCCCTGCCTTTAAGCCCTCAGAGAGTATATACAATTCAGTTTTAGAAAAATAAAATCAAATGAATAAATAAATCTGAACACTTGCAAAAAGAGGCAAGATATCATACAAAAGCAATCTGGCCTTCAAGTCACTGGCTGTGCTCCTTAGGAAAAGAAGGATGAACACAGTGTTGCCAGATTACACAGTGCCAAAAATGATTGCTTTTTGTGACAAAATCTCTGTGTTTGTGACTTACTATTATGTGCTAATGCAATCAGGCAGCCAGGATGACTTCAAGATGAGAAAGGATCACTAAAATCACATCTCGACAAGATAAAACTTGTAGGACAGATCTGTGTATCTTTAGTAACTGACCACAGAGAAATAAAACTAAAGTCTGCTTATAAAAGCCAGCATTTTGTCCAAGAAGAGACTTTCACGTCAAGTGCTTCCTACGATTAATGTCATATTTGTTAGAGATTCCAGCACTTCGGGTTGGGTTAATAAGAAGAAGGTAGCAAATTAAAATGTTTCAGTGAAACTCTTTTAGTCACGGAAATTACAGACATTCCATTCATCCAGTGACTGTCTTTGTCTATCCCAAATGCAACTGGAAAAAACGATGCCTCTTCATGGAATTTTCTGTTCCTTCTTTCCTTCCTTCCAGAACACGCTCACATTCCACCATTTCTTCTGGACAGATACAAAGACACACAGCTCATTTCTCCTCTTCCTCAAACCAAGAATGGTTTAAATAAGAAAACGTGAGAAAGTTGTTTTCAAGACTTTTTTTTTTTTTTTATCCTGATCAATTTCTTTCTTTCTGTGTACATATATAAGCACATGTATGTGACTTTCAGACAAACATTAGCTTCTGTAAGGAATCATTCATGTACTTTTAGCCAACAGTGATTTAGGCTGGGTGACTGGCCTTTCTCTCTGGGCAATGAATAATGAGTACTTCCAGAAGGCAGTTCAGGCTATTTATCATAAGGTAGGATGAACTGCCCTACAGTCATTCCCATCTTCCCTCATGACTGCACAGGAAGCCTAGATAACCGGCTTAGGTTGGAGCCCTGAAGGAAGCAAAGTAACACCCATCTTAAGTTTATAGCCTAAGCAAATCACCTTATGTCTCTGTAATTATAAACAGGGATGGCCTCATCCTCCACCTCATATCTTAGGCACACATTAAAAGGGTGAGAGGACTTGTCTCTTGGAGAGGTCTGCCTTTCTTTCTGCAGACTATAGCAGTAGACTAGAAGGTGAGGTTAGACTAAACCCGCCTTAGATGCCACCCTTGGGTCTAAATTTTGGTTGACTAACGGCGAGAGACAAGCACCCCTCATTGCTCCAAAGGTATCCTACCTGCCTGCACACAGGCATGTGAATTAGGAGAAAAGGCTCCTTCCAGAAGCCTTAGAGGTGCTTCTCTTCATTGCCTGTACCATAAATTAAGCCCTTGCACTGGGAAGACTGTTTTCTTAAGTACCTAAAATACAGGTGCAAATTAGAGGTCAAAGTCAGGCTGACTAGAAGTAACTGTAGTTGCTGGTGCACTCAGAATACAAGATGGCATTTAGGGGACAGAGCCCTATTCCAACTGCTATTTATCATCCATTTTCTCCTGAAGTCCTACACTGCAGCAATCTTGTATGGGTCACAGTTTGAAGAAGCTGACTAACCACATGATTTCCCTAAGTGCAGACAAAGTGTATCAGCTCCTCTATATGCTCCGTGCCTGAAGGAGGCAGCAGTAAAGTGAACTATTCAACCCCACACCTGTCATAAAGAAAGCTCAAATATTCACCCCCCAAAAATATACTTTAAAGAAGATTTTATGAAGGGGATTTAAAGAAACCTAGCACTCCCCAAATGTTTGATGTTGCATAAATCATTCCTAAGGCTGTTAGCAATAGCCCCACAGCTCTGAGATTACTGCAATACATCCTACTGAGGGACCAGCCTTGGGCATGCTCCCCTCTTCACATCCCATCCCTCTCCTCCACCTCATTTCCTTGCCTTGGTGGGCATAATGAAGTGGAACAGATGTCAGGAACATTTCACACCTGCTGTTCCTAATACACCTAATCCTTTCCAGATGATCTTGCACTGAAAAGGACTAAGATCGTTTTTCATGGTCAGCTGCTGTTGAGAGGGAGATGAACATTGAGTCCTGCTTTAGTCTTGAGTGATGCACAGCTCCTGATGAGACTGGCTAATCCGTTTCCAAAAGCACAGGGCTTGGTGTGGTGCTGAACTTCAGCTCAGGACTGGACTAACCCAACCTCAAAAGGGCCATGCTTGTCTGTTCAGAAGATAAACCACATGGAACAAGAACTTTCCTGGATGAGGACTGGAATGTTCAGCACACTGCAGGATTTACTATTTTCTGAAAAACAAAGGTTTTTCAAAGTGCACTCTCATTACCAAATTTATTTCATAAATAACTTCAGAATTGTTTTGGTCAAACCTGGTCATCATCTTTTCATTACAGTGCAACAAAAATAGAGTATTTTCTTCCCTGCTATGACTAATTCTCATCAAATAGCCTTCCTCAAGGTAAGTAAGACCTTTAGTTCTATTATGCTTTTTGTCTGGATTTCTGATTTTTTCTTCTTTTTTAAGGAAGGCAATTGATCTTATTTGGTTTTGAACATTTCCCTTTTATTTTTTTGAGACAGTAGTTGCTACTCTACCATCAGATACCAACTCGAACACACAGTGGAATCAATGGCAGAACATGAGGTTAACAACAGCTAGCCTGTGGCAAAGAACAGCACAAGTAAATACTGTGATACTCTTTTTCTGCATGTTTATATAGACGCACATAGTACCCTCATGAATAGATCTTCTCTTCGATGCTACTGGTGACCCATTGGTACCTTCATTGGAATGGCACAGGAATTTAACTCTAGCATGGAATGACTGAAACAGCCTTTATATTATCTTTAATATAAAGAGATCTCTTATTTTTTAAGAAAAGCTGCCATTTCTTGTTTTGATTTCTATAACACAAAGTGCAATATTAACCCCATAAAGCTTTAAGTACTATGTCAAATGAGATGCTAACAAATATCAGGAGGGAATTCTAGATGCATTGTATTTATAAACTTAATGACTCGGTGAACTATAGTGATTCTGTATTATTAAGGGCATGATACTTCAAAATACTGAGCGTCTCTTCCATCTTGAGTCCTTTCATTGACTTCATAGGGTTTCTAAAAGGACCAGGCTTTACACTGAAAGTATCTTCTAAGCCAGAAAATCTTTCGGAATTCCACCCCATAGCCCTGAGTTTATTGTCTCACAGGGACACACTTGCTCAGTTTACAGGTGAATATTTTTTTTTTCTCACCAGTTTTGCAAACTCAACTAGACATCAAGCTGAATTTTTCCTTATTCAAGCATCATCACCAGTAATAAAGGTATTTTTGCCATGGATACACCTGTGCAACTCCATTAGCTTTCATCAAGGTTACATGTGTGCAACTGAGGTTATAGAGGGAAGACAACTGGGACGGAGAGACCTGACTGTGGACACAAATCAACCTCTGGATTATTTATTGCTGCTGATGATGTGAAAGAAGGCAAAAGTGGTGAGGTTGGCAAATGGGCTAAATCTTGCATTATTTTTTCCCTGTACTGCTTATCAGCTCTCATAGTCTCTTTTCAGAGCGTTTTAAAAAGTTTGGGCTTTTTTGTTTGTTTTAAATGAGTCCCTATCAGAGCAGTATTCAATCTAAAGTATATCTCCATTTGATAACTAAATAATAAAGCAGAAAGGTTCCTCAGTATGCTTCTAGAAATAGATGCTGTGTGGTGACTTCTGCACACAAGCACATGTCTTCGCAGAAAAATCCAAATGACAGTCTTTGGCCAGTCAGTTATTGGATTTCTGTAAGTTGATTCTAAGATTTTTCCTTCCCTATAGACTCTACTCCTCATCACCCTGAAAAGAATATACTGTAGCCTTAACAATTAAATGATAATGAGCAGACAGAAGAGAAAGGACAGGAGAGATCTGGCATAGCTACAGCTAGCAATCATTAGATTTACAGAGGGGAAAAGACATGTTTCCTAGGCCAACATATTTTTTATGAATAATTGATAAGGCAGTCAGCACAGTTATATCATAGAAATGTAATATATATCCATAATTATAAAACCAGCTTTGTGCAAAAGGACACAATACACTGAAAGGAGATACCAGCCAATATGCCATCCTGAAATAAAATACAGTCACTATTGTGTTAGTTGGCAAAATTTAAATACAGGATTTGAAGCAAGCAAAATGTTCTTTAATCCCATTTTTTAGCACAGTCCAGGTTCAGTCTGCTCAGGAAAATACTGCAAGGCAAAATCAGCAGCTGCATTAATTTGCTGATGATTGAGAGAAAAATGAAAGTTATCCTCTTGTTTTTTTTCCTCCCTACTTGCTACTCTAACTTACTAATAATACAGGAGTACCAATTTATTCCTATGCAAGTATATGAAGCATACAAATTGAAAAATCAATGTAACGGAAAAAAAAGATTATCATGCACTGTTTAGACTCAACCAGCTAGAAACAGAGGGGGGAAAATGCAAAGGCGGAGACACAATGTTTAGAAAATGTGCGTATTGTACCTACCCTAAGCTAGAGTGTTTGTAGGAAAAAGCTCCCCTTGGTCTAACATGCAGACTGAGCTATATTTTGACCAGAAAACTGTCTTATTTCCAATCTTCTCTAAAGAAAATCATCAGTTGTCTTTTCGTCTTTCAAATGCCCACAAATAATAAAAATATCAATCCCTTTGCCCATAAAAGCCACACAAAAGCATGTAACAAAGATTTCAGGGTGAAGGGATTATGATACTCAAAATGCTTTATTAGCATGACGTCTCAGCATTGTTCACCAGAATGCTGATGGCTTATTGTAGCCCGAAGGACTGACTTTTGTCGTATGTGACAGAGTCCCTTGAAAACATTGACAGCAATAGGTCTTAGTTGTGGTCTGAATTGCCATTAGCAGTTGAGTTTAAATCTTTGATCTCTCAGTGGCTTTCTTCGGCCAAAACTGGCCTCTACTTATCAGAAATAATCACACTGTACGAGTCAGATGTGTAACAAATGGGTCTGAGTCTCAGTTTGGAAATACATTCAGAGAAGGTGGAAAGAATGGCTACTGGCTCTGTGACAGGAGATTCAATCTTCATAAACCTGCAAGAGAGGGGAGGAAAAAAAAGCGACACAAATGCGCCCTACAAAAGAACAGAGCAGATCACAGCTGGAAGGAAGGCAAACCTTTTAATCAGGTCCTTGAAATACAAGCTGCAGGAAGCTAGAACATTTTGGTGGACTTCAAACTCTTTGCCTTCAACAATAATTTTCAGGTCTGTAAACTCTTTCGCTCTGCGTTGCTGGTTCAACTCCTTCAACATTTCTGCAGAACAGAGAAGACAGACAGTGCCAGGGTTCCCATTAAGAGTTTTTTATTTTTACTTTTTAATTTCAATTTTTTTTTTTTTGTAAAGAAGTAGAGAAACAGGAAACAACTGATATTTTTGTTGGTAAGATTGGCTCAACACAGGCAGAAGATACAAACATAACATATTGAAAAAAAAAAGAAAAAGAAAAAAGCAGGAACCAGTAGGTTTAAACAACTGAAATATATACACAGAAAAAAAGGAAAAACAATCCTGAATTTGGCAGGGTTAAAAACAAAAAGAAAATATTTCAGCATCAGCAAATCAGAAACACAGGGAACACGTTATCACAGAAAAGTCAAAATAATTTGTCATAATAAAAATCAAGAGCTAATGAATCTCTATCAAAATGCAAATAAGTTTTGAACATACCAGAAAAATACTAGCAAAAATATGGTACTACGATGCAATATGAACTGGATATGGGTCAAAATAATAAAACCACAAGACCTGTAAAAATAGCTTATCCTTTAACATAGTAAAAATGTGTTAAGCCTCTCAGTTAACAGAATAAAATAGTGCTTCTAAATAATATATAAATTACCAGTCATAAAAAATTAGCCAAAATATCAATGCATCTTGCAATATACCTCAGCTACATGGACTACAATTGTATATGTTTCAGAATTAGCTTAAAAGCATCCTTATGATAAAAAATAATCTCACACAGAGAATAAATTACTGTCTTTTATAGCAATTACCATTTTTTGCACTCCAAGGATTTTTACCATCACAGCATTTTTATTTTTTAGCCTTCAATGGCTTCATTTACAGCAACAATCAACTTTCACACATCATGAAAGAATCATAATGATTAAAATAACCTATGAAAGTGTTTCCATCCTGCAATAAAGCACCTACCTTGCGTGATGCCTCCTTTTATAAAGCCTATTGGTAGTAACAGAATGAAATGCCATGGCTTCATGTGTGGATGTAAGAATTCCCTCCAACTTTACAGACCAAAGTGGCTATCAAGATGAATAATACACTTTTCACCTGGGCAACAGTCTGATAGATCAGAAGCCAGTGATCAAGATGATGAAAGACCTGATTTTAAATACTAAAGAATTTTGGTTTTATTTTATGTTTGCAATAGGTCAAGGTTCTCATTTTCTTGGTGTAATGCCCTGAACACATTCCTCTTCAGACAGTTCCGTAAATCAACAGCAATTCTTTATGTGGAATCACCTCCTTACACACACTTAAAAGGTAGCTGAAGACTGTGTAACTAAAGACACATTTAAAGACACTGTCAGGTTTGGGCACTGGGCTGCCAAGGCATTGCCAAAGGGCCTTACAGTGAAATGAAGACCCAAATAATCTTTGCGCTCTCCTGTTTCCTCAGTGAAACTCAGCAGGAGTTCAAGCACTAAGCAGATAAACAACATGAAAGCATGCAAATATACAACTGTTGAATGAAAAGAAACTGAAGTTCTCCCAAACCCCAACATCTGTAGTGCACATTTTTCAGGCCTTAGTAAATAAATGTCACCTTGCACATTTATGTCTATTTAATGGAAACACAGTAGTGTCTGAAAGGCTAATTATTCTGAGCTGAAATGGGTCAGTGCTCTCCAGAGAGCAAGCAGATCATTAGAGAGGGCACAGAAATAACAGCAGGCTTGTGTCAGATCTATAATAGGGAAAAATAAACTACTCTGTTCTGTGGGTGCCATAGCAGGGACTATTTTTAACAAATTCATCTCAACTAAAGTACAGTGATATGTTTTGAGCAAAACTTGTAACAGGCTCTAGATGTTCACTTTCTTTCAGGAAAGTTTCAGTTTTGCTGGAGGTGTGATGCCTAAAGCATGATTTGACTGCAAATGCTTCATGCCTTGGTCAAAGACCAAGCATGCTTTGGACAAAGGGATGTTCTACATGATTTAGGGTCAAACAGACCAAGGTCACTGGTTTCACAGGAACAGCACCAGTTGCATATTTTTGGACGAGGTTGTGGAGAAAATATTTCTGTGTCCATCACGTACAAATGACTTTATATTTTCTATCTTGGTCCATTTTCCTACTTTCACTTACAGCAACTACATTTTCCTCATGACCAACTTCTACCATTTTATGTCTTAAACACTGTTACATTTCCCTCTACACTTTCTGAAACTCTCTCACTGCCTACTTAATTTCACTTGTGTTTTCTGTCATTCTGCTTTTCAAATTTGCCCAACTACTGTCCTCCATCTCCTTTTGCACTTTTTCTGAATTTCTATTCAAAATCTGTTTTTCTCTCTACTATCTGTGACTTTACAACCTTCCTTGCAGAAGCCTTTCAGGACAAGGGCTCCAACCAAGACTAAATCATACAAGTTTAAGGTTACACTTACACAAAGGGTCAATCTCCATCTCACCTCATTCAATTTCTTCCTTTTAAAGCACATGGTCAATTATCGTAGTGTTCAAAGAGCACAACTGTTAAACAGCAACTACATGGATGGATGCTCTGCTTGAGGACAGGAGAGGAGAAGAGGAGAGGAAAGGAGAGGAGGGGAGGGGAGGGGAGAGGAGAGGAGAGGAGAGGAGAGGAGAGGAGAGGAGAGGAGAGGAGAGGAGAG
>JANRGW010005797.1:0-54956 GCA_024733675.1 Psilopsiagon aymara
TCCCCTGATCATCCTCATGGCCCTCCTCTGGACTTGTTCCAACAGTTGCATGTCCTTTTTATGTTGAGGACACCAGAGCTGCACATAATACTCCAAGTGAGGTTTATGACCTATGATTGTTAATTTCTTGTATTAGTGTATATGCCACTAACATGAAAATGTGTTTTACTTAATGTGTCTTAAAGGGGTAGTGCCAACTTAAAAATATGTCTGTGTATAAGGATTGTATCAGCAAGTTAGTAAAAATGTTTTTGTTTTCTGTTCTGTGTGTGCTTAGCTTTTTGTGAGTCAATTTTGTGGCTTCCTCAAATTATCCATCACAGGCATGCTGAAAACAAACACTTGCTTTCATGGAATATACAGAGGGTCCCATGGTAAAAGGAAGAACCGAGAACTGATTTTCTGATATTAGTCATTATCATGTTACAGAGATTCAGCTGCTTAACTTTTACCAAAAGTTAATTTCCTCACGGAAAAAAATTGTGTCCTTCTTGCTCATACCATCTTTCTATCTTTAAGTGGTGGTGTGATCTGATAATTAAAGTGAAGGGGAGCTAAAATCAAGAAGTTAATGTTGCTGCTTTTTCCTTGGCTTTTTTGAGGAGGAAATGTTCATTAATTGAATAGTCCTGGCTTTTAGAGAAAGTACTTTATCCAATATCTTCTGTTCCTGAGGTTCTTGAAAAGAAAGTTCTCTACATTCGTATTATGGGAATCTATATTCTACAGACTCTGAGAATTGCTTCTTGAGGAACTAAACCTCTAATGGCTTGTGAGCTTTACAAGCCTACTGTGGTTTGCCACACAGCAAGATTCACTCACTGCTAAGTCAAGATCAAAACAACCAGATGGTGAAAGCCCCCAGTTAGCTTCCCAACAATTCTGCAACACAGTAAAATAAGAAAAGTGCATGACCTTAAGTTCCCTGGAGTTGTTGCTTGAATACTGTTAGCTTTTATGTCCTGAGTGTCATCAACCTAATTTTTGTCCTCAAAAAAAAATCAGATTTATCAACAGAAGCTAAGGCGAATTAGAAACTAGGTGCTGCTTTCCTAACTCAGAACATTTCTAAACTACCATTAGTCAGAAGCGCTTGCTTAGTTTATCTTCAACTTAGTATTTGTGCTTACAATAATCACATTTCCCAAGAATAAGAAGGAAGCATGCTAGATAGAATTCTGTATTGAAAAACTAATATCTGTCATTTAAAGCTTGAACTGTTTTTTTTCTGTTTGATTTTAGGGATGCAGAGAGGCTTGAAGAGTTTTATACAAAGAACCAACAGCTCAGAGAACAGCAAAAAGCTCTTCATGACACTATCAAGGTTTTAGAAGACAGGTGAAGTAGTGCCTTTTAGCTTTTGAGTTTGTTGTGGTTTGCTTTTGCAAAGTATCCAGGGCTACTCTGTAAGTTGGGTGGTTTATTTTTATTTTTTTTGTTGTTTTGTTTGTCTCTTTCTGTTTTGGTGGTGGTTTTGTTGTTTTGGGGTTTTTTTCTTAGTAAACCAGACCCTTTCCAATACAATCCAAATAGCATGAGATGTAGAACAAAGCACAGAATTCTGTAAACTATATTATATAGTTTGAAGCTCAGGAAATAACTAGGAATATCGCTATGATATTCCTTTTCGATATGAAGGGGTCTTTTCTACCAGTTGTCTGTTCTGCGTAATTTAATCGCAGGTTCTGTCTTTTGCCTTCTTTTGGACTTAGACATTCTGATCACTTTCTGACAGTCTGCCTTTCTCTTATGTGTTCCTGTTTAATCTGGTATAGCAAAGCAAAACCAATAGATGTGAAATTACAATGCAATTTTTTCATCTTTAAAAATCATACATGTTTTGGAAAGTGTATGTTGAATTTGCTACTAATAGGCTCTCAGAAGCTTTGTGGGAACAAAAGTTATTAAATTAAATATTTAAATAATTTAAATAATATAATAATAAATTATTTTCCCACATGCCTATGTTATTTTAAATTTTAGAGCCATGATACTCAAATTTTGCTTTGAATTCTGTTTTTCAGTGAAAGGCATTAGGGATAAATTTGTAACTCTGAAGGTAATAAACTTTCACACCACAGAGGCAGAGAGACATTTGCAGGGTGAATGGACTTTTCAAATCCCTTAGCAGATGAAGTACTTGCATTGTGGAAAACTAAGAGTATTTAAAGTGGTTTAATACTAGGAGATGATAATGTGTTTATTACACAGTCAGATAAGCTAGTATGGAAAGGCAGTTCAGTATTTTACTCTTTCCACAATTCCACAATGCTAAAATACACATAAACCAGGATGGCTTTAACTTACAGCGTTAACTGTGGAATTGGAAATGTGAGTTTTGGTGAGTTTTGATTTGTTTTAATTTTATGTCATTATTTCTTTATTTTATACTTTATTTGCTAGCAGCAGCAACGCAGAACTCTAAACTAAATGATCTCTTATTTATCAGGCAAAATAGAATCTGGTTTTCACTTTGGTAATGCTGCTAGCTTTTTGATGTGTACCAGAAATACACTTCAGTTATCACCTGGAAAATGAACACTCATGTCATTGCATGAATGAATGTGTCAAGATGGAGTGACCCATAGCAAGTCCTTTTTTGATAGCAGTTACGCTTTAAACAGCTGATCTAAGCTGTTAGAAACAGTGGAGGCAGTGTCTCACATGGACTTCTGGATTCACTTCTAATCATTGCTGTCTAGATAAAGATAAAGGATTTTGTATTTGCTTAGTATTTGTTACAGTGTAAACTTACTATTTGTCCTTTTTACTTGATTGCTTTGTTTAATGGCAAAGATATATCTGTCTTGGATGAAGTAGCAATTATACGTATTGAAATAATTTGCTTATATCTATTTGCTTAAATTAATAATGAATGATAATTTATATCTCACAGTGTTCTTAGTTTGACATATCACAAAGGCTTTCAGTGGCAAGGTGTAGTGAGCTCCACTTAATTAAATAAGGTAACACATGTTGCTTGAGAAGTAGTCAGTACCTACAGCCATTTATGTGAAAGTTGGAGCATGTAGTATTAGGTCATTCTGAAATCTCAAAATACTGCTATATGTCAACATACAAAACCACAATACTTAGCAATGTTCTGCATCATTGTCAGAAATTTTCTGGGATTCATTGTTCAAAGGTCAGGTAAGTGTGGATATGCTTCATTTGTGGCAGTATTTTCTTAACAGGGGGATTCTTCTTAATTTTGTTGTAGGTTAAGAGCGGGATTATGTGATCGTTGTGCTGTAACTGAAGAACATATGAGAAAGAAGCAGCAAGAGTTTGAAAATATCCGGCAGCAGAATCTGAAACTTATCACTGAACTTAGTGAGTTTTATCCACGAGTCTCAAGACAAAACACACTATTCTATAAACTATTTCTTCATGAGTTCCTGTAATTTGATATAATTTATGTATGGTGTAAGCCCAGGAAGTTCATTTGGGGGATACTTAACTCTACAGCCTGAAAATATTCAACATACCAATCACTAGTCACTGTCTCATTGACAGTGACTAGTATCCCACTGACTCACTGTCTTAGATTGAAGTGTTGATACTGGAAGTGAACTGGAAAATCTTACAGTGTGGCTACTTCAGATGAAATGTGGCTGCTTCTGTTTATTCTAGGGCTAAGGCAGAGAATGACTGATTGCCAGCTTTCCTAAGGAAACCCTGACTTCAGAAATAACTGGTGATCAGAAAGTAGCAAGTTCAAACAAAAGTTACCTGGGTCCAGCTAGGATCTTGTAGTTGGTGTTGGAGTTAAACTGCAGTAAGACCATACCCTTCCCATAAGTCTCTGAAGCCACAAGAGTTGCTTTACAGCAGGCATCTTGTAGCCAGCTCATTTTGAAATCAGGAAGTATGTATGGGACGTGAAAAAAAATAAACCTGTTTGCTGTAGGTAACATGAAGGCAGGGCACAACAGATCTCTTTATTAAAGAGTTTGGAAAGATTGGGATTGGTTGTATAAAGTGCTAAATAATATAGGGCAGAATTTTAAAATATTAATGGTATTTTTACCATTGATTAATTATTTTGTATCATTTAGTTGTCTCGCTTGAACAAGAACAAGCAGACATTCAGCAAGATCTCAAATATGGGAAATGCCAGATGCACAAAGTAGCTTTTCAGTCTTTATTAAATTGTAGAAATATTAGATTCTTTACTAACATAAAATGCATAATTTCTTCAAGGGCTTTTAATATAGGATATTTAAATAAAAATATTCTGAATCTTTGAGTTTAATGATTAACAACAAACAGTAGAGCCAGTCTTTAATTGAAATGCTGAGCCTTGAAAATCAAGGTGAGGCCGATTAGGTACAAATCGTGATCACTCCCTGATAGAGCAGTAGTCTTCCATGGGTTTGGCTTAAGATCTATATGACGATTGTGTTTCCTGCAATTAGCAGAAAAGGCCAGTCAAGAATAATCCAGAGGTAAAATATACAACAAACAAACCAAAAAAAAAAAAAAAAAAGGAAAAAAAGAAAAAAAACCCGAAACAACCAAAAAAAAACCACAAGAGAAGAAAAATAGAAGTGAACTGAGAAGTTGGGAGCTATTATTTTGAGTATTAGTCTGAGACAATGTGGAAGAAAGGCTAAATATGGTGCAGTAAGCTTGTGTGAAGTACAGGCTGAACAAATTGGAAATTAAAAGTAAAGTAGATAAAATCTGACTAGTCTGTCTTAAATCCACATTTAACTGATTTTTAAGAAATTGGGGGTTTTTTTCCTGTTCTCTCCAACTGTCTGGTTGCTGCAGTGGCTGAAACCAAATTCTGAATACTTTATACTATGTAGGCTGTCTTCAACCTAAGGAAACAGTTTTCTCCATGGAGCTGAGTGAGCAATTAGTTAATCTTTACAGCACAGTCTTACTTGTATGTGCATACACAAAAGTAACAAGTGATGGTGCAGAACTAGTATTAGGATCTGGTAATTGTGACGCTTTCATGTTTTACAGCACATTATTTTACAGCCTTTTTAATGACTAGCTTGAAAATTACTTTTGGTAAGCCACAGAGAGGGTGTGTGGTGTGATGTTACAGAATTGGTTCTGTTTCCTTAAAGGACCTGGCAAAATTAGATGTGATATATACCATGTTAACATGTGTATGTTGATTTTTATTCTTTTTTCCCCTCTTTCTTTTTTCTAATATAAATTGCAGTGAATGAAAAAAACAATTTACAAGATGAAAATAAAAAGATAACTGAACAATTCCAGCAGTTACAGAAGGAACTGGAGTAAGTTTTGAGGGTTTTTTTTTTTTATATTCCCCTTCCTTCCTGCATTCCTCAGTAGTATTGCCTGGGAATATAAATATCTGAAAAACCTGATTTTCTTCTTTTTTAATAGATTGTGAAAAGGTAGTCTGCTGCCACTACAACAACATAAAACTAGCAGCTTTGTATTGTGCAGGTTTTTTTTGCTTTCTTTTATCTGTGCATCTTTGTTTAAACTGAAAGAAAGAAATTTGTCATAGAAATTCAGTTTGTCTTCATGATTGTTTGAGATGGTTTTGGTCACAGTGCGTAGCAAAGCATTATGTCTCATTCTTCTATTCCTCTGTTGACTTATTGCCAATTACTTTCTTTTTACATTAAGACTTCAGAAAAGTAGTTTTACAGCTAGGCAAAAAAAAAATCAGGATCTTGTAATAAAATTTTTAAATAAACTTATTTTCAAAAGAAAAAGTAAATTTCAAATGAGAACCATAAAAATAATGAGCTACAAATTGAGTGTCAAATTGTGATCTGATGTGATAGCAAGAATATGCCAAATAGTGATGTGGTTAATGTGCTGATATGGTGCACTATGCAAGGCATTCTTTCTTGTGTACTTATGGTTTGACATCGCCTTACCTGAGTTTTGACAATCTGTGAACAAGTTGTGTATGTGCATGGGAGGAATGGGACAGGATGTGTGGACTTGATCTGTCAGGAATGTCATCTTTAATTGTCTTTCTCGGAAAGTCTTGATACAGGAGTCAAACAGCTTAGCGTCAAAATGACTGTGGTCCTATTCCTTTGTATTTCTTGTTTGCACCTTAATAATCCTTTCTTTTTCTTTATTCATTTAATCTTCTTGGGGTTAACATATTCCATGACCCTATGAGTACTCTTTTTTTTAATACCAAGTAGTAACAAATTCCTGTGTTCTTTCCAATGTATAATTTTATAGAATCCTCTATAAAATGGAGTTCTGTGAAATTTGAGAAGAATTATCTGGGTCTTTATCAGATAAGGATTTCATTGTCCATGAGTGGAAACATTAAGTTTCAGATAAATGTTTCCATGATTCAGAATCTATTTATTGCATCTATATGATGTATGTATAAATTTACAAAGTAACTGAATAAGTATATTGGTTTGCTGTTTGTTTTGATTTGTTTCTTAAGGTATTGTTCATAGATGATGCTGGATTTCGGTGCTTTTGTAAATAGGAGAGAGGAATTACGAAATGACACAATAGAATTCATCAAGACTTCAGAACAGCAATGCATCAATGTTTGCCATTAAGTGTTCAAAGTTAGTCATGGCAAAAAGCCCAATTGCAAAAATGTGCTTTTCTCTCAAGCCAGACAGCTTTGTGCAGTTTTCCATTAACTTATTTTGTATAAGATCTTGTGGTTCATTTCAGTGCAAGCAGAAATATATCTGTATTTCCTTCTCTTCACTTAGATCAAAACCTTATATCCTTCTCTTTGAGGTTAGGAAATGGTCTTTCAGCCTAAGTTTTCTCTTGAGAGTCATAAGGGAAAGTGTTACTGCAGAAAGATGACCAAGCAAGCCAAGTTAGATTTCCTTGTGGTTTTCCTTTTATTGCCACTTCTATTTCTCACTACCACCTCAATGTAGCAGGTAGCAATGCCCTTATTAAGTACTAAAAATACTTGTATTTGTTACAAGAGCTGAAATTAGTGCCTTTTTGTTGTTGCTTCCTTATTATGTCTAGATAGATCTTTTGGAGAGCAAAGACATAGTTACATGGTACACTAACTTTTATATACCGACTGCAAGATGCTGTTAGAGCTGACAGCGTGACAGAAAATAAACTTCATAACTCATGTTTTATGTTACTCTCATTACGTGGTTTATACTGCTTTTTACACTCCTCTCTAAAGACTTTAGTGAGGCGGGGGTAATAGCCAGTGTTCTGGAGGATTGCTCTGAGCGTAGTGCTGTTCATTACTATGTAAAATTGACAAAAAGCTTCTGTGTTTAAGACGGTTAATATTCTTGGGATATGCAGGAAATTCCATACAGGGGGAGAAACACTAGCTCACCCGTTTCAGCATTCTTTCATTCAAGTAGCACAAGCTTCTGAGGACAAGCTAGAAATTCTACAATTCCCAGTTTCTTCCTGGGGAAAAGTCTTCTATAGTAGTTAAAAACTTAAAACATGAAGAGCTAGGAGGTTGTATGCTGTTCCTGGGCATGATGGGGCAACTGTGAATTTGTTGTTTAATGTATCTAAAACCTGGTTTCTAGTACTTTTTTAATCTGATATTACTGAGATGGCTGTATTTTCTAAATTGTTTCTTACTTGAGCCATATGATTAGCCTGCTCCCTGAGATGAAAGCACATCTTGCTGAATTGGGGTTTTATTTGACCACCCAATCTGTTCTCTAGGGAGCGAAAGCAGCAAGAAGTGGAATTAGAAGAAGGAGTCATTCCAGATTCTCCAGTTCTGACTTCTTCGTTCTCTGTGGTTAATCGTATGAGAAGAAAAAGAGAGAATAGGCACATCCGATACACAGAACATACGCAGTCAGACTTGGAACTTGCAGAAAGCAACAGTGGTATGAGTATTGTATTTTATATTTTTTAATTAACTTTAGAAATACGTATTTTAAGGGCTATGGAAAAAGATGATGTCTGAATTTAATTGCAAAGGTAACATTTTTCCAACTCCTATCCCTCCTGTAAACGCACACTTGGGTTTGACTGTGTGTACAACTCTGTCACCACCTAGTGGAGAGTGACATGTTCTCCCACATTCAGCAATTACTCTGCAATGAAAGTAATACTGCTGAAACTATCTGATAGATACCTAGTTCTAGCAGCCACATGATCATTCTTTTGCTATTACTGATACACTTGCATTTGTTTTGTGTCAAAGTCCAGAAGTATTGTGCCCACTTAATTTCCAAAATTTGTCCTGTAATAGCTCTCACAAATATAGAGATATTTTTTTGTGAAATAAGGGGACTTTTTTGCTTGTATTTTAAAGATAGACAGGAAAGATGATAAATAATTCAAGTGCTCTTAATACGTTATCTTATGGAATTAAAAATGTTTTAAATAATATATAAATACTCCTAAATATGAGTCTTGACTAAAAGTCTCTGTCCAAAAAAAAAAAAGCACAACTGTGGGATGAAGAGAGTGGATTTGTTATTTATGCCTTTTATTTTGCATATGTAACTTTAGTGCTATAAATAGCTTCTCCTTTCTAAACATACCTACTTCTCTCCATTTTCTAGAAACAATAAAAAATTCAGCTACTAAATGAAACTGAAGTTAAATATGTAAGAAATGGTATAAATGCCAATCACAGATAATGGCTGTGGGAAGCTGTTGGTGTCCAGATAGAAAAGACAACATGACTCAGAGTTGGTCATGATTCAAATCTCAGGTTTTTCACTTTTTCATTACCTTATTGATGCATAAAATTATTCCCTTGGATGGTTTACTCTGTAATAGATTTGTTCCCATATTAACAGGACAAATATAGATTGAATGCATACTTTTTATGTGGTCAATACAGAAAGTGATGTAATTATGTGTCAGTATTGTTTTAAGGCTGACTGGGCTCATGCTTGTGAGAGAAAGGATTAATATGTAATATTTATGACTAATTTGTCATATAGTGATGCCTCAGAATAAAAGCAAACAGATGCAGTTAAATTATTGGATCTTCTGACATATCAAAACCTCATGTTCAGGTGCTTTTAAGATCGGGATCATGGTCTGTATCCACATGAAATTATCACAACAAGATACCCAGTTTCACCATGTGAAAATGTTTCTGCATCTTCTAGAGACTGGAAAAATTCCACTGTATTCCACACAAGTGAACAGTCCCCACAGAGAAGAGATACTTGTGGCAGACACCTGTGATGCAGAACTGTCCCCTATACCAAGTAAGTGTATCAGTAGATTTAGTTTCAGTTCCATTCAAAATAAGGCAGAAATGTTGTAAAACTAAGGGTTCATCTCTTTAAACAAAGGAGCTAGAATAAGAATTTTGGGGCAATCACAAAATTGTTGTTGAAATGCCTATCTTGTGGTGCTTCTTTGTATGCCACTAGGTACATAATCTGGTGGCATAGCATGAGGGCTCAGAGTCAAGAAACAGAGAAGCTCAGTGCAGCTCTTACTGCAGATATGTTAGGTAACTTATCCAATTGTCTTACATTTGATTTTCAAACTACAGGAGAGAAAATATTTTAAGAATTACACTTGTTCTCTGACATGAATATGTAATGTTTAGAAATGTTACTACTTATTACTCCCTTTTTTATGAATTAGTACAAGTCATATGTCCTTGTGCATAAAGAGTTCTTTGACAAGAACTTTCCGTGTCCCTGATTTCTTTTTCTGTGAAGTGTTTAACTATAAATGACTTCAACAACCAGCGTTTTCAAATAATTGGTGCAAGTCAGGGTTATGGTTCTTGTACATTCCTCCTATCACAGTACCTTGGCCTGGTTTAATAAGCTGAAATAATGTTAAACCCCTGAAAGAAGGGAAACTATTTGTTTTCCTAATAGAAACACAATAATAATAATTATGACTATCACCTAGGAAATATGCAACACAAAGATTTTACTACAGATATGCACTGTCATTGTTCTGCATGCATTTCTCAGACTATTCATTCCCTGGGAGTTTGAAAAGCAACTTTTACATTGACTTGTCTTTGTATTTTAAGTCTGGGGAGCTGTATACAACTTGGAAACATATTTCTCTGATCAAATAGCAGTTTGCTCTCATTAGAAATTCTTCTTTTGCCCCCCCTTCTCAACTTCCCACTTCAGGTTCAATTTTTATCTGACACAAGTCAAACTATTTACATAATTATTAGATTTGTGATCTTTTTAGTTCTGTGTTAGTACCATCTGTGTGAATAGAGTAAGATACTATAATGTCTGTGTGGCTTACTGTGAACTTCTTTCTACTCATAAAGATAAACCAAGGATGGGAGGCTATCCTGTTCCAAAGCCATCTTTTAACTTGGCTGCAGTTGTTGCAGAAACAATTGGACTTGCTGTTCAAGAGGAATCTGTAAGTAGTGTTCCCAAATTTCTTACGTAATCAGCTTTTATGCCAGTGTTTTTCAAACCCAGTATTTTTCTCTTTTGCTTTAAAATTTTGCAAAAGCAGTCAGAGTTGCACTAAGCTCACTTTGGTTTGCTTTTGCTTACTTATTACAGAATTGCTCTAGCAGGCAGAGAGATAACTATGCTGACGTGTCTGGGGGTTGGGAAGGAGGGTAGGGATGCAGTTCCTGTTTTGTATACAACTTGCATGTTTAACTAAGACAGTGGACTAAATCCTTTGGTCTGCCCAACTCCCTTAGTGCAATAATTGAGTCTAACACACTAAAAAAGATTATTTGGTGATGAGACTGTTTGATGACTCAGGTGAGATTACTTGATCGGTAACTACGGTGAAAATGATGGTATGCAGACTGAGGGGGTTTTGTGTCTGTGTGTGTTTGATTTTTATTTATTTTTTTTATAAATTTCTCTAAGATTTCTGTAAAGTTGGTAAAAAATTCAGTTATCATTTAACTTTTATTATTTTACAGAGTCTTGAATGGTTCAATTTGAATGGGTTTTCATGGTGTTTGTCCACACACCAAACATATTTCTAATTTTTAATTCTAATAGCTTCTCACACTTCCTTTCTTTGTTTTCCTTCACCACTTGCAAGGAGTCCCAAAGTGTACTGAGTCCTCCCCGCACTAATACTGTTATGAGCCAGGCCCCAGAGAGCATGCAGTGTGAAGACTCAAGAAAGCATCCAGTTTCTGAATCAAGAACTGATGACAACCATTTAGGGTGTGTTTCCACTTGGTTCTAATAATACTGTTTTAAGCAGGCTTATATGAAGTTCTGGGTTTGGTAGAATTTGAAAACTTACAGCAGTTTGCTTTAAAGGTACAGACATGGAAATAAGTATTTTCATATTGTACAGGCTTCTTTCAAGTAAATAACATTATCAGCAAAAGAACTGATAGAATTCATTCTCAGACTTATGAATCAGGCTTTCTATGTGCACATTTCCTCACTGACCTCCTGTTATTGTGAGGTGTCTTCTGAGGCCTGTAAGCCTGGGAGTAAGAGGCCTGGAGTGGAGGTAGGAAAATTATTGTAAAACCTTTCTGCTGACAAGATGTCGTACCAGTTGACAAGTTGCCTTTCTCACTCCCCTCAGGATGTTGTGATCTAAACTGAAAACAGTTTTAGTCCCTATTTGTCATCTTAAATGTATGTTTTATTGATGACATGTAAAAACCACCATACCTGAAAGAAGCTTGCATATTTTTCCTTTACTTGCAGAAGCTTTGAGAATCTTCTGTCGTGGTTATAAGATCTGTACAAGAACCTAGGTAGACTGCTATCACAACCATTCTCACTTTCTTCCAATTAACTGCATTGAAAGGGAGTCTTTGGTAGAAGGTGAATTCTGTCCTTGGTTCCCAGTTGAATGTTGAACAGCGTTTCACACCATACTAAAAGGAAGGACAGGTTCTGCAATTTGTTTGCCTTTTACAGCTCTAAGTGCAGCAGTACTTACTTCTAGACCAAAAATTTCCCTTTTCTTTTTCCTTCTGTTTCAGTTAATACTAGCAACTCTGACAGCTTCAAGGCAGATCACTGATAGGAAACTTGTAACTTTTGTGTATCCTGTTTTCTCCTCCCAGCCCCCTCTGTACACCAGAAAAAAAATAATTTTGTCTTTCATTGTATTCAGTCTTTCAGAACCATCTCAGAACACTCCACCACACGTTAACTGGGATTCTCGAGTAGCTTCTCCTGTTTTTGGAGCTTCTAGTAATGTGAAGAATAACTCAAGTACAAGTCATGCCCCCTGTATTTTAGATTCAGGATTGAAGCCTAATCTCAAAAGCAACCTCTTCAACAATCCTTCTAGTTCCAGATCTCATAAAAGTAGATCAAAATCTGAAGATGTTGCTTTTGTTGCACCACTGAATCTTGGAACAGAAATCAACTCTATTATCAGCCAGGCCTCTATGAATAAGCAAATGGTTATGAAAAAGAGCACTAGTGAGGTTATAACCTGTGTTGGAAACACTTATGCAGCTAAGAATGAGGTGATCAGGAGTGATTTCCTTATCGTACACCAGAAGCAGCTAGAAGGCAAGTGTGCTAAGAGGAAGAAAACTGATGATGAGCATGCAGTTAGCTGTGAAAAAACATCCTTCAACAAGGAGAACTCTGTGCCCTTTCAATCAGATGTTCATCATGTCAATGGGGAGCATACAGTTGATAAGCCCTTGGATCTGTCTGATCGCTTCTCTGGAGTTCGTTGTCAAGAGAAAAAACAAGGAATTGAGGACACCTGTAAAAATAGACTGAAACAGGTGACTCTGCATGACATTTTTTCACACCTAGGGAAGCCTGTGTCTGAAAGTTCCTCATCCATTCCAAATGCCAGCAATGAGAACTGTATGTTTGGCAGAGATTTACAAGAGGGACCCTATGTACAAGAGGCAATGCTGGGAAAAACATTCCCAGATAAGAAAAACCAGATGCAAATGAAAGAAATAGTTCCTCCCTTCAAAATCATACCATTGCCAAGTTCTGCAGAGACAGAGGAACTTTTTGATGATGTGAAGGTATGCTTTTCTGACATTTTCTTCTCCTTAGAAATAGAATATTTAAGTTTTGGGAAATAGTAAGTTTGAAATATGTTGTTAGGTTGCCAGTGGCCATGTACCAAATAGGAAGAAAATAAGGACAGGACATGGAGAGTCTGAACCAGCATCTGTACTGCAACCAAACCCTTGCAGACTATCAAGAAATAAAGCACTGCAAAATGAGCAAGGTAACTTGATGATAATGTTCCTTTTATTGTTCCCTTACCCTCTAGCCTGTGCTGAGGTTGAACAGAATTTTTCTTATCTTCTACTTTAATCACTTTCTCTGTGCTTATAACTCAATCTCATTCTATTCAGGACTTAAGATCATCCCCACATATTCAGTCTGCATCTTCCTGGCATTCTTTTGCCACTATATAATGAATGTCTTTTATACATAATAAATATTCTTTTTTATATGTATTATACAGAATAAAAAATATCACTGGCATTCAGGTGTAAACCCAACAGGTGGGAATCTTGTTTCTTTCTCATTTATTTAGCATTGTTGTGTACTGTAGCATATGAATGACAGATACTAAAATAAAATCTTGGGAAGTTATTAGATTTCAAATGCTTGAAAACTGTACTTAAATGTAAGGGTGAGCTATTTAGTTAATATTTTTTGTGAGTCCTTATGAGCTGTTAAAATTTTATCTTTAATGATAATGAACAGCTGTTACCAAATACTCTTCCTAGAAGTTGCGTCTTCTTTCCTAGTAAGCGGTCCAAGTTTGAAAACTCATTTTTCTACCTGGAATTGTAGAACCACTGCTTCTGTACTTTTTAGCTGAGCTGTTACACTGCCTACTTTAATTAGAAATTCTTGCATTATGAATGTGAAAAACGTATCTGTCAGTAGTTGCTGTGGCCAGCTAGATTGGAATCTAAACATCTACTTCACAGCTAAAATAAGAGCCATCTCTGGAACAATGATCAGATGCTTTTGTACTCATTTGTGTTCGAAGACCTGGCTTTTGCATTCTCACCCATCTAATGTCAGTAGTGAGCCAACTAGGGAAGGTGCCCTGGTGGATCTGTTGTTTGCCAGTAGAGGAAGGCTTGTGGGTGATGTGATGGTTGGAGGCTGCCTTGGGCACAGTAATCATGAAATGATAGTTTTCAATTCTCAGAGGAGTAAGGCGGGGGTTCAGCAGAACTGCTACCTTGGACTTCCGGAGGGTTGAGTCCCCTGGGAGGCAGTCCTGAAGGGCAAAGCTGCCTGGTGGATCAGGCCCTGGGGTGTTGGTCAGCAGCCAGCTGAATGTGAGCCAACAGTATGCCCAGGTGGCCAAGAAGGCCAACAGTGTCCTGGTGTATGTCAAAAATAGTGTGGCCTCCAGGGCTAGGGAAGTGGTCATCCTCCTGCACTTGGCACTGGTGGGACTGCATCTCAAATACTGTGTTCAGTTTTGGGCCCCTTGCTACAAGAAAGACACTGAGATGCTGTATCATATCTAAAGAAGGGTGGTAAAAGTGATGAAGTATCTAGAGAACAAATCTTAGGAGGAGCAACTGAGGGAACTGCGGTTGTTTAGCCTGGACAAAAGGAAGCTCAGGGGAGGCCATGTGACTCCACAACTTTTCCCACCTAAGCTATTCTATGAATGTCTTCTGCCTGGCATTAATACTGCCTGATTTACAGAAATGGAGATTTTAACTGCCAGAGTATTTTGTATTGCAAACCTCATACAAACACAAAGGAGTGGCATGCTCCCTGAATTTAACAGAAAACTGAAAGAACTAACTCTTTAGACAGAGTTTGACTTAAACCAAATGAACATGTGTGAAGAAAAATCAATCCCTAAATCCAAAGATGAATTAGTATACTTTTTTTGATATACAGAAAGCTGCCTTATAATCTGCACACTACAGGATGCTGTTGTCGGAATTTACTTCCAATTATTTGTCTTTTTTCTCATATTCTCTGCATCCAGACCTGAAAGAAAAGCCTTTAGAAAACCTCCAGTGGAGCATAGACCCAGGAGCTGACCTTTCACAATACAAAATGGACATCACTGTGATTGATACAGAGGTAAACTTGCATAACATGGCTGCATGTTCTATGATATTGAAAAAAGCCTACAAAAGTAGTATCATGAACTTTATTCTGGGAAGGCCAAACCCACTTTATAACAAAAGGTCTAAATTCAACTTCTTTGATATGTTTGCAGTTCTAAAATGCTCGTTTATGCATATTACATTACAGGTGTCCTAAAGCACCTATTGCACCATTGTCTAGTTGTATTTGACAAAGTCGTCCAGGTGGCTACTTAATATGAAACTGATGTATTTGGGGAGGTTTGGGGTTTCTTTTAAGACAAAAAAAAAAAAAAAAAAAAGACCAACCTCATATTTTTTCCTCTGAAAATGCTTTATGTTAAGTAACAGAAAATGTGCAGATAATGACTATTGTCTTTCTTTGAGTTGGGTGCAGGTTGGTTATTAGGATACCTGAGTATTTTCCTGAAATCTTTGTTTTGTCTCACTTAATGGCTATCATAAAATCTATTAATTTGAGCAGGTTTTCATTTCTGTATATTACATTGTCACTTTCTGTTGAATTTAACATAAAAACTTTTGAGGCATTTGTTGCCCATCCAGTAGTATAATTCACCAGACAAGTGTGTCACATTTGATTTTCAAAACATATTATTCTCTTACCTAGGTTTTACGTCTTTATCATGCAGACAGTACTGCAGAGAGAAAGAAGAAAAAGTGTTCAAAAAGATGCCAGTAGCCATTGTGAAAGTGTTTCAGATATACACCAGTAACACTTCTTATACCAGTTGCTTTTGAGTGCAATTGTCATGTTGTTTTTTTTTACTTAGGGTGGTTCTCAGCCAAGAGTCGAAGGGGAAGTTGTTGATATGGATTATACGTATGTTAGTGAAAGTGTGCTATTAAAAATTCAAAATCAAGAGCAAAACCAAGAAAGCAGTCCAAGTAAGGCTTTTGTTTGGTTGGTTTGTTTGTTTTGTCCCCCCCACTTGTCACACTTTGATTTGCCTTTTTCTTTGATGCAGGAGGAGGAAAGAGTAAAAGCCATTCTTTCCTCTGTGTGAATAGGTAGTAGAAGGTAGTTTGCAGTACAAAAGCACTAATGAATTTTTGTAGCCTCCAAATTCAGTCTTGTTTCCTAGTAGAATCAGTGGTGGTTGTTGTGGCTTTTTTAACTTGGATTAAGAAAATGGTAGGATTTGTGCTGAGGTAGATCCAGTAGCTGTGCTGGATCTGAAGTGTTAAATAAGCTGTCTGAAGTGTTAAATATTTAACTGTTTAATAGTTCTGATCTTGCCTGCGACTATCAACTCTTACAACAGACAGCTTTGAAAGTTTGCTGTGTAATCGTATTAGATGTTCTGTGGGAAATAAGTAGAACTGGTATATTTAAAATAATCCAAATGTGTTTATATCACATTTAATATAATGTGAATCATTGTTGCAGAACAGTGACTTTTAATGATGTGTGCTTATTTTTAAGCTATTGCAACTTTATCACTTATCCATAGTTTTATCTCCTATGCACAGAAAATATTTCCTTCTGCTTGGGCAACTCCATAATTACAAGAACAAAAATTGTATGTATCCAGTATTAAAGTTAAAGGTACATAGGAGTGATAGCAATTAATCAAATTTTAGAAAGGGGATCAAGGTATCTTTATGAAAAATAAATGAGCGTTGGCCACATTTGAAAGTTGCAGAAAGAATAAATGTAAAGCTGATGTTGAGTTAACCAGTACTAGAGCAGGGAGTAAATGTTAGGTTTTTTGATACACTTGTAATGAAAATCTACTTTCTTGATTAAAATTGTCGAGAGATTGATTTGGATGTTCGTTATGCTTTTTATAATAGGAGGAGAAAAAAAACTTAATGATACCTTAACAGAGATGTTTGATCGGACAACCCATGAAGAATATGAATCCTGCCTACCAGAAGACAGCCCTTCTGCATGTGATGAAAACGAAACTCTTCATGATGAAGAGCAGGATAAGGGAATAACAGCAGCAAGCAAGAAACTAAAGAGTGGGATATAATTTGTTTTGTCTTTATTTGCCTGCTTAAACTAGAAAAGTTGATTTGAAATCATGCTCTGTTCTCTACGAACATATACGCCAAATAAACTATTGTTTCATTTTTTCTTTATAAATTCATGGGGAAATACTTATTTATTGTAAGTGCAATAACATCAAACAATATGAAAATTATTTTGGTAGTTTATTTATATTGCCATCAAACAAATACGGGATGTATAATGGAAGCTGGCGTAGGAGCTGTACAGCAGATTGACTTACAGGAAACCTCAGTTTTTGGCTGCAGATTACTTGCTCCCTTTCTTCTCCCTATCCTTGGTTCTACTGATGATTTCACAGCAATTTTTATTTTAAGCAACCTTCCCTTTGCCATTCGGCTTATCTTTTTCACTTTCACTTGCCTTCTTGTCTTGCTGTTTTCCTTCTATTCTAGTAATGCTTTTTCATCACTGGTTCAGTCATTTTTATATTATTTTTATTATCTGTTTGAATCTGTTGTCTCAGACTAAATGTATATGGCATTTTTGTATTTCTTAATAGTTAGCTAATAAGACAGATGTTTTTCCAGTCAGTAACCTATATGACATGTAAGGTTTTGGTTTGCATGTATATTTACAGAACATGAGGATAAACAAGATAAAGCCAAGCAGAAAGCTTTTGTGGAGCCATATTTCAAAAGTGATGAAAGGTAATTTAGTTTGTTCTCTGTAGGCATTTTAAGGCTGTTTATATCCTCCCTAAAGCAAACTTATTTTTCCATAAAATAAACATATTTGCGCATAACATATTAGCAGCTGAAGATACACAGGTAAAAGATTTACTGAACTAGATAAAAGCCTTACATAAAAGCTGCAGTAGGGGAAGAAGCACATTGAGATGCCTGTTACATCTGCTGAAGAGAGGGGATTGTCTCTTCTGCTTTTTATAAATTTATTGAATGCAGTATTTTGTAATGTTTCTTATAGGCATGTTGTCATGCATGAGTTTATGAGCAAAGAGCTTATGGGCTGCTTGTACAAATAAAAACCTTTTCTTCTTTGGCATTTTTTCCTCTTCCTCTAGGCAATAAACTAGTAATGTTTAACAACAGTACCTCTTAGTGTTTCCTCTATCGCATTTCTGTAGTCTGGTAGCCTGACTCTTCACTTCATAATGATACCAAGCCCTTTGGTTAAATATTTGTTCGTTTTGGGATTTTTTACCTCAGCATATGTTTTCTTCGTTGAGGAAAACTTGTTTAGTGTTTTGTGCAGGCAAGATTCTTTTCAGAATTTGTTCTTTTGAACCCCAGTAAATTCCTCCTGCAGAAATCAGTGCAAGTGCAACAAAATAAATATGCTACAGAAGATGTATATTTAAGTAATTTTGAAATAAAAAAATACTAATTATTTTCATACTACAGAAGTACGTAATAATATACATATCTGGTTATGAAAAGATCATGTTACATTTAAACAAATCCTGGAACTGTTTTAGTTACAAAAATAGTCCTATGCAGCTGTGAAATGCAGTATGATTAGGTTTTGCAGGCATTTTCTGATATTTTTTTTCTTGCGAATCTGGTATTGTTTCCTTCATTGTGTTCTGAAGACTGGAAATTGGACAGGTAGAAGAAATAAATGTACTATCATGTGAAAACATTTTTGTTTTTCAGAAAGAATACTGTGCTAGATTTTCCTCATATTGAGGTTATTCGAAAAAAAGAAGAAAGAAGAAAATTGCCAGGCCATACTTGTAAGGAATGTGAAATGGTAAGTAGTAGTTTAAAATTTGGTCAGTCTTCCATTATCCTAACTCTGCTAATATCTAAGTGTTAAAGTGCTGTTGAAGTTATGAATTTGGTTGCATCATCATCAGTACTTACAGTAGCAGACAAGTAAGCGTTCACCAAAGTTGTTTTACCAAGTTTTGAGTGAATTGGTTTGGTTTTTCACCTGTAGTAACTGCATATAACTTAGTCTTTTTTTTTTTTTGTGTGTGTGTAATGGGATGTATAATGGAAGTTGGCGTAAGAGCTGTACAGCAGAGCGACTCTTATGGGAAACACCAGTTTTTGGCCACAGATTACTTGCTTCCTTTCTTCTCCCTATCCTAGGTTCTACTGATAATTTCACAGCATTTTTTATTTTAAGCAACCTTTCTTTTGCTATTCTGCTTATCTTTTATACTTTTACTTGCCTTCTTTTACTTGTCTTGCTATTTTTCTTCTATTCCAGTAATGCTTTTGCATCACTGGTTCAATCAGTTTTAAAGAATGATTGAATGATTACAAGCTTCTAAACTTTAGCTCAGAAGCTTTACTGAAATTTGCAGGTACTGGAATAAGTTTTCTGTCCTGTTCTACTTGTGTATATCTTGATTTGTTTGTTGCTTGGTTGAGATTTTTATTTAACTTGGTTTCTGGGATGTCTGTATTTTTAGGCTATTGTACCAGCGTAGATGCCAATGTATGCAAATATATGTGCAAATGCGTGCAAAAATACTTACATTAGTAGGTTAAAATGTATCAAATTTTAGGTTTAATCTTACAGGTTTTCCTCCCTTTTCAAAGTGCTAAACTGCTTTCAGATATTTGATACAGAGATAAAATATTGAAGTAATTACATGTGTAATAAGGACATATTTCATTTGGTCAGTAATAGACTTTCAGGCTGGAGTTAATTAGGCAATGATCTGATACATCTAATACTGGCCAGAAGTGTGGATTAATGATGGAATGATGGATTCTCTGGAATATCTTCACTTTAATTTCCACACCCATTTAGAAGCAGCATGTTTCATAGATTCTCCTGCTAATCACTTTATAGACAAGTTGCATTTACTTAGGTGAAGAAATTTATTTGGTTATATTTTTAACAACGACATATTCCTGAAAAATAGCTTTAGTAAAACTTCTTAAATACAAATAATTAAGTTTTACAGTCAATTATAAATACCATTTTCAAATATATATTTGATTCAAAGACTTTGAAAGAAAATAAAATTTTGGGGAATGAAAAGCAAACAAAAATAAAACCCCAAACCTTCAGTCTGTTTCTTTGCATGGAGCCATGCACTAAGTTTTAACTTGCTGTCTCTGTAAGCTACTGGTATCTTCTCCTCCCAGCAAATCCTGTTCTTGTTTCTGTCTGGCAAGTTAGAGTGGTAACTATGGTGTTTTAGAAACATTTACCGCTCCAAGTTTACAATATTAAGTTTCTACATTAAACTTTTGGGTTTGTTGGTTTTGGATTGGTTATTTTTTTAAGTCTATGCCATTCACGATTAATGTCTTGGAATGTGTGGAATGCTTGGCTGTGTCATTGCACCAAAATAAAACTAGCTTTGAATGAAATGCCTATGGAAGAAGGGAGTATTAGAGATAAATTATGCTTTTTAAAAAAGTCTTGGCTTACTTATTAGTCATACGGGTTTGAAAAGTCTCCAAAGTCTAAGGAAATATTTACAGAGTGGATAGAAATCAGTAAATTGTTTCTGGCCATGCGCTGCAAGCAGTATGAGTGGGAGGAGTTACCTGTCATTCTGAGATGATGTGAGAGATTTAACTTCTGCACATGCCATAACAGACTGATATCAAAGGCCTTATCTTAAAACTTTGTGGAAGCAGCTCGTTCACTGTACAGTGTAGCACATTTGATAAGAGGTCTTGTTTTGGTTTGTTACGATTTTGCAGTGCAATCAGAGAAAGATTGTATGTGCAAATTACTAGTAGCTTGTAAAAATAACATTTGTTAGTGTGGTTAATAAGTCTAGCTATGTTTTAGATAAGTAGGAGAATCAGACAGATGTTTTGCATACATTTAGATTGCAAAAATTAGAAGTAACTTTGTGCTAAACTAATGAGAGGGATATTTTAAGGGTTCTCTTTCTGCAACTGCAAGCTGCAGAATTCCGTAAACAATTCTTTTGCCCTGAAGAACTGGCAGTTTATGTTGTCCCGCATACCCGGATCTTGTGGTAGACAGACCAGTAATCTGAAATTTTGGGTGCAACCTGCTAACAATATGAATCTCTGTCATTGACCAGGAGACCCACATGTTACTAGGTCGGATTTCTTACTAATAAGGTCTTTGAGACCAGAATATGTTCAGGTCTCACTCTTCGTATAATGGCAAGAAATCTGAATTGATTGGAAGTTGAGGAGAAAATGTACCTTTGCTTCAGGCAGAGTTGCCATTCTTACAGTCTACTGAATCACTAAGTGGAATAAGTCTACTTTTACTAGTACATGCAGTTTTGTCATTGGCATTTTCAGAGCTGTGGTTACTCTTTTTTTTTTTTATGGAGTCATCAGTATAAGTATCACATGATTTTTCTGGAGGAGGATTTTTATGATTATTTTATACTTTGCCTGCCATCTAATAAGGAAAAAAAGGAACTTATTAGTGTAGTTTTCCAAGTAGTGGGTTTTCCAAAATCCTGCCAGTAGACGGTGACAGGAAGTAGTCTCTATTGACAGAGGTATTTGTTCCTTTTCTGATTTCCCCCAGTCTAGATCACTTTCCAGCTGATTGAATGAGGTTTTAAACTTTAGTTTACCTGTTCAAATAGTAACACTATCAGTAGAATTGTTTTATCAGTTTTATGAGGGGCAGGTCTCTTGTGCAATCTAGACTGTGACTGTTGTCTTACCACTTGAATCAAACAGCGCATTTGCTTTGGAAAGTATTTTGGCGCTTTGATATCAAAGTGCCAGATCGCTATTTTTAGGAGATGCTAGACAGCATCACAAACTAAACCAGTAGAAAACTGCCTGAAAAAAACACAACATATCTTTCTATGATTCTACTCATGGCAACACACAGAAAGAAGTTTGTGGAGAGTATATATACTTTTCTCATTGCAGCTTCCAGTACAGAGGACAGGCATGAAAAAGTAGCTGATTTACTATATGCTCGAGAATGCCCAGCTAGCAGAGAGTTTCTGGAGACCCAGTGTCAGCCAGTCAAACTAGCTCTTTGTTTACTCCTCATTCGAGGGTAATTAAGTAGGAAGCATTTTGACTTAATTTGCTGCTACTTCTGTAAATTTAGACACAGGAAATAATTCTTCAGCATAGATTTTTGTAGTGTGTTTTCACACTTTTTAATTTAATTTGCACATTGGAACTGGAACTTGATTTATTAGAAAATTCCCTCTATTTCAACACCTGTGCTACTTAGCTTTGTAAAAGCAGTCAGTAAAACTGTTGACATAAGTAATTGTACACATGCCTAAACCTTGTACCTGTGGTATGTTAAAAGATATAAAACTAACAAATTTGCCACCATAAGGTTATATTTAATCTGTAAATTCAGTAAGCTTTTAGGATAATGGCCAGGTGCTTGTCATGCGGATAATAAATCTCTGCTTCTGGCTTGCCTCACCAGTATTTTTAGATAACTGTGTTAATGAACAGTGATTGACAATGTCATTGTGTAAATTAGTTGCTCTCTGTATAAATTTGTTAACTCGAATTATTTTTTTTTCCTAACCTTCAGTATTATGCAGACATTCCAGAAGAAGAGCGAGAGAAGAAACTGGCTTCCTGTTCAAGACACAGATTTCGCTACATTCCTCCAAATACTCCTGAAAATTTCTGGGAAGTTGGATTTCCTTCTACCCAAACTTGTGTGGAAAGAGGTTTGTGCAGAAAAGGCGTACAAAGCACTTTTAAAAGCTGATTTTTCTTTTTTTCCCTTTAATAGTTTCCTGATGCTATCTCTGGTTCATAAAGCAGCCTTTCTCTCCTCTCTTCTGTCTTTTCTATTTTGAATAAATACTGTCTTATCTTTTTAGTAGCTCCTGTACTACTAAGAAGGGAATATAAGGAAACTTTCTTAGAGCCTAGATAGAGAAGGCAGAAGTAATTGGGATTTCCGTAGAATTTAATTAAAACCCTACATGTCTTTGAACCAAAGGAAGAATTGGGTCATAAGTTTCCGAGGCAAAGGCTAAAAGGTGGTGCTTACTAGGAGGTCAGGCAGCGTTGTTGATGTCCTGTTTATCTTTAGTGCTCTGTAATGCCACATGATAATGGAAACATTGAAGATAAAGTGTGATTAAATAGGTCTTAATATATATACCCTGCTCATTAGTGGCACTGTAAAACTGTGGAGTTTGGGTTTTTGGGTTTTGGGTTTGGGTTTGTTTGGGGTTTTTTTTGACGTCTCTTTACACAGAAGATGGTTCTTTCCTAAATAAGTCTTCCAGATCCTAGAGCTTGATATAAAATGAGTTTTCACTCATGATGTTCAGATGTAGTGAATTTGTAGTGTACTATATGTACATTTCTTCAGAAGTGGTGAATCTCCAAGGTAAGGATAAGGAGCCTACATGAACTCTCTTTGAGTAACTTATATCTTTATTTGTGTATGTTATTAGCTGTGAAGCATTAATCTTAATGTATTTTTGTCAGTTCCCATAATAGTTTCAGGTCAGGCATTGGAAAATGTAGTCAAAGATGCGTATGTATTCTTGTGTGATAGTGCTGTGGCTATCATCCTTAATCTTTCATAAGAGGGAGCCTTGATTTTTAGAGACTTGCATAACTTTTGTAGTGCAAATCATACTCCTTAATCAAGATATATTGAGTAAAGTTCATTTGAATTTGAAGCTGTATTTCCAAGAAATATGTGTACGTTTAGAACGTTAAGCCTCTCCCTCTCCCTTTCATTGTGAGGGACAAATGTCACATTTGCTGTTGAAGCTCCCTTCAAGTTCTCCCATTCACTGCAAAGGGCTAAGCTAGTCACAGGGTTTGCCAGCCATTAAGCTTCTTTAGCTTGGTTAGACTTCAGGAGGATGGTTCTTGTTTTTCCAGCAATTTGTCTGTGGTGTCACCTAAGGAAAAGTAAATCCCTCAGTGCAGCTAGCCAGCACCTCAGGTATGCTGAATCATTGTTCCTTTGTTCCTTTTGAAAGAGACTAGTCTCTTTCCTCTCTTATGCACTCAGTTAGATGAGGCTTGGCTGAGGCTAATCCATTCCTCCTTTAACCTAAGCAATAAAAGAGTTCTCACCACTCCAGAACCACCTTTGATTCTTGATCATTATCTTCAAAGATGAACAAATCATAGTGCTTCCTTTTCTCACCCAGTTGCCTCTTATCTGTTCAGTCATTGAGAAATCTGGTCTGAACTAGACATGTCTATTTATAACTTCATGTGATTGAGATAGCCTGTTAGGGAGATTCTTTGTTACTAGCATTTGTAATCTGCTTGCAACCTCATTACAATGAGCTTCTTGGCTGTCTCCTTGTCTGCTAGCGTAAGAGCTGTTCAGTTGTCAATGGTCCTCAACTGACTATCAGAGGTAGACTTTAGCTCAAGCCTAGCTTAGTAAAAAAGCCATATTACACAAGAGTGCAACAAGAACATCAAAATACCAGAGAGTTCCCATGATGAACAGTTGCAGCTGTCACTCCAGAGTAGTGGGATACAAAGGATGTATGTTCTCCTTCTTATTGGTATCTTGGGCCAACTGTGGGTTGTGGTGTTTTCTTTAAGTAACTGAGTTGCATAGACAGTGTTTTTTTAACTATGAAGTAGGAATCTATTACTGTCACTTCAGCGGATATTGGTCCTGATAAACAGTAAGGGTCTGACAAAAGCCAGGTGCTATAACTGATTTGCATAAAATGTCTGCTTACTATCAGGATTAGCTGAATTGAGCACATCATAGGAATTTTCTATGCACTTTTCTTATCAGAAAGCTTTCAAGGTGTGTTTGATCCGTAGATTTATGTTTGGATTTTTCCAGATGGACAAGTTTTAAATAAAGTACCTCAAAACAGAGGGATGTACTATTTAGACCCGCAAAGCACCTGTGCCTAAAGTTTCCTCTGTATGACTAGGACATACATTTTAAAAAGTAACTTTATTAGTCAACCGAATTTGCAGTACTTACATACTTTTTTACTTTTATGTAAGATTTTCTTTAGAAAAGACAATGAAGACTGCAGTTTTGTTTTCAATAGATGAACAATTCCATTTATAGGTGAACAATGTCCACTCTTTAGTATTACCTGTCTGTTGTATCACATTACTATGTACTCATATACTAGAAAGCAGCTGAGTGTTTTCATTAATGATATTGCACCCTGGGATCTCTAACCTTTTTTTCCAAGTGAGAATCAGTTGCCACAAGGGAAAAAAAAAAAATCACAATTTATTTTTTAAGGGTAAACAAAAAATGAAACCAAAGTTATGCATGTTTCCTTATGTTACATGTCTTATCTCAGAGTTATTCTTGCTCTTTTAAGGATACATTAAAGAGGATCTTGCTCCCTGTCAGCGTCCAAAGAGACGGCAGCCTTATGCTGTGATGTTTTCTCCAAAAGGCAAAGAGCAGAAGACATAAAGGATGGGGAAGTAAGGCACACCAACTTGAAGAGTATCTTTGCTGCCTTTAGATATTTATAGTTAATATAAACTTGAAATAAAGAACTGTATTTTCCACAATGATAGATAAATAGTTTCATTAAATATGTAAATTTTATAAAATTCATTTGAAAATCTGATGTACCAGGAAACAAAACTATTTAATGTATGTTTGTTTCATATTGTATTAATACATTTTGTATCGGTTTTTGCACCTGTCAGACGATGAGTCTCCCTTTTTTATTTTCCTTTTTTAAGTCAACAGCTAATATTCCAGCAATTCCTATCTAAACTTCATGTCGGTGCGTAAGTGCTTTGAAGTCACTGAAATCAGTTTTTCTTGCAAGGTCTAAATGTTTGTCAGTGGGAACAGAAATGTATTTTTGTAGGGTGCTTTTGTTTTGCACTGGATTTTTTAATTTAGCCTTTTTCTTTTGGTAATAATGGTTATATTAACTTGTAATAAAGCTCTATAAAATGTGAAATGTATCTATTGTTAATGTTCTGGAGGTAAGAAAAGCATGGTCTTAAGTGTCTTAAATTTTGTGTTAAATGTGTAGCACTACGTTTTCCTCAGTTTGAATTAGAATATCCAGGATATTTTTGGTTTTGCCTTTAATTTGCATCTTCTCTATCTATGTCTCACTTATTGATGAAGAGATAAGCGTTGCTATTTCTGAATCTGGATTACGTGGAGTTCTCTTAGGGGATCATTGCTGTCCACTCGGTCAAGGAGTATTCGCCAGGGATATTGTAAATAAATCTCCTGTAGCAGACAATATAGTTTCATACTTGAATTTGGAGAGTAAGAGCATACATTGTAGGATAGAATCAAATATTCAAGCAGCATACAATCAGAGTTAGGCTCAACCAGTGAGAGTTCTCTCTAAAAAGAGGTCATAAACCAAGTAACTATTTAAAAGAACAGAAAGTATAGATACTTCTGAGGAAAAAAAAATGATATATATATATAAAAGTATCTGTACTTTCTGTTCTTGTATTTCGTATATATATGTGTGTGTATAAGAAAAATACATATTTAAAAACTTGGTGGATTGGAGCATTTAATTCCAGGTATAGTTGTACAGGAGTTGCAGTAGGCTCTGCTGGTGGAGAGGTTATGGCATATGCCTAAAAAGAAAGCTTAAAAAACAAAGTGATTAATTTAACACTAAGTAACACAAAATCCTCTTATATTGGAATCACAGGCCTTGCAGAAAAACAGGAGGTGGGGTATCACTAGGCACTGCTCCCCTCCTACCTACTTGATTAATTGGCTTTAGCATTTCGAAGGGATATATCCAAAGCAATGGCAAAGGCATAAAGCCAAATAACCTTTAAAATCTTTAGTCATTCCCATAAATACAAACACTTGCTGACAATAAATGTTTATACACTACAGTTCATTTCTTGGGTAGTCAAAGAATCCATGCCAAGGTAAGTCTGGTTTCCTGAAAATGAGAAAAATTTGAAGAACGTTAATAGGTGCTGCCAGAAAGGTGGAATTCTTGCAGGTACCTTGAAATTTGTTTCGAGACAACCGCTACATGCTCTGAATGAATATTTAGCCATCAAAAAAGCCAAAAAAAAAAAAAAGCTTTTGATGAAAAAAGTGAGGTAGGAGGCTGCTTTTAGCTAGGGAGAGCATTTACAAAGAAGTTGAGTCCAGAGAAAGGGAAGTGGAGGCATATTGTAGCCCATCAAATGTAAAATTTGTTATGAAGTAGGCTACATGAAAAAGTTTCTTTAAAAAATGATTAGAAGTTCTTCTTTTAAAAACTGTCAGAGCAAGCTTCGCAGTAAGTTGGTAGAGATAAGCTATTAAAGTGTAATGGGAATACTTAAAGGTAAAGTGACCAGAAAAGTTTGGATTTTTGCACTGTTGTTCATTGTGATGCCCAAGAACTTTTCTTTGCAGGGTGGGTTGATGGGCAGAGCCTGCTGTAAACTGAAATGGTAGAAAAGGTCAGGAATGGAGCGCACTCCCACAGAATTGAAAGTGAGAGAAGAAACTGCTAACTCCCCCTTACGGGACTTGTCATTTACAGCAACTTTGATGGTCGAGGTGTATAAAATGACAATTGTACCATCAGACTTCAAAAAAAAAAGACTCCAAGGATTCGAGTGTAGTGGATCTGCATCCTGGTGAGCTTTAATGGAGTATTTGAAACAGTGGGATTATTGATAAGAGTATAATGAGCTTTTCAGGTCTATGGATGAATATGTGAAAAGTTGTTGCTTTTTAAAGGCAAGTCACTCTGATACAGACTTTTAGACTCTTTGAAGATGTGAAACCATGGTTCACCTAGCTGCTCATAGTAGAACCAGCCTGTCATGGTATGAAAGAAGTTCCCTCCTGGATTTCACCCATGTAAAAGTACATAAATCACCACAGTAGAAGGACATTACAGTAGAGTTTGCCTAGGACTCCTTTATGTTCAGCCTGTTTGTGTTTTAAGAAAGGATAGGGGGCAAAGTTGAAAGGTGGTTAAATTATTCACTGTTAAAGTAGACCTGGAATATAGAAGAGAAGGGGAGAATTCACAAAGCGGAAGGTAAGATTCAATCTCTTTACACAGAAGAAGAAATGGGACAGATGCCAATAAAGCCATCAAGTGTGGAAGCAGTAAATAGGAAGGGCTGCTCACTAAGGGAAACAGGTTTAGTTACAACCAGTTAGTGTCTGTGAGGCTATTACTGCTCCACTAGAGGACAGTAAGGAACTGCTTTTGTGCATACAGCAATGTGAGGACTACCCTTTCCTCTGTTTCACCTATTCTTAAGGCTTCAATCGTTTTCAAAATTTTAGATGCCTTGCTTAGCTGTTCTAATGCCAGAAAAACTGCTGCACTGTTGAGAACCAGACTTCATTTTGACAAGACATCAGTGTTTTAAAGTCTAGAAACAAAAACCCGACTCATTTCCCTTTAAAAAGCAAGAGAAATTCCTAAAAAAAAAATACCAGCAGTCTGAGCAATTTTTGTGTACCAGAAAAGATGAGTGAAATGCATAAATTCTAGAAATTCAGTTAAAGATTTCTAATTGCAGTTTTTAATTACAGCTTGCCTGTATTTTTTAGCAAAATCATAGAAGCATAGACTGGTTAAGGTTGGAAAGGACCTTAAGATCATCTAGTTCCAAGCCCCCATCTTGCAATATTGTGTACTTTTTTTCCAGAGGAAATGGAAGGAAAAAGGGAGCCAGTCACACCCAGCAAGGAAAGTCTGTTAAAAACATAACTTTAAAGATTGTTACATTTATAATTAGCATTAGCCATCTTTGCTTGCTTTATGGCATGGCAGCATGCTGCGATCACAGCTGTGCTGTGGGAGGAGTGGACAGTGTTCTTTGATGAGCTGGTTTTTTACACATCTGTAAATGGTGAAAAAGAAAGAGGATTTTCGATATAACCCGTAAGCTGAAGTAGACTTGTGTCTTTGGAGGTTATTGGGACAACTGACTAAAACCAGTGTTTATGATCCAGGTATTCATATACTTTCTTACATGAAGCCAGTACTCACAAATTGAGAGAGGGGGTAGAAATCTCTTCAAGTGTATTCAGGTATGAGTGTCCAAGTAGGGGTCTCTGCATCTGAATAGCAGTGCCTGTTGAGTCACACCACAACCACTGGGCACTCCTGCCAAGACAGCCACAACCGTCTTCTAGTTTCCTTTCCTTGTTTGTGATGGTGTCTTAGGATTCATGTTGCCTCTTCTCATTTTATCAGATAAGTGAAAACTTAGCATCATTGCTGCTAGGATTTGTGCATCTTTTTAACAGATATGTAGATATCTAACAATATTCCATTAGCCATGTCCAGAAGAGCTCGAAGACTTGATGTTTGCGTAGTAGCAGTCCATAAGGAGACAGTAATATCTAAACCCTCATCTATTTTACATCATCAGAAATTACCCCTGTTGGAATGGGTTAAAGTGGTTTCTGAAAGCCAGGATACTTCACTTGTATCCAAGGTAACACTTAGGGGTTCCAGCAGAGCTTCTTGTGGCCTACTGTATTCCTAGTGCTTCTTAGCATGTATTCAAGTTTGTGATGTTCAGACACTGGCATGGGCCCAATGCTTGAAAAGCCTTCAAGGTGACGGCTCAGTGTCATTCCCAAAAACATAAAGATAGCAAGTTGATGGCTTTAGCACATCTTGAGCACTATCTGCCCAGTCTGCAAAATGTTCCCAGCTTGAGAAGGAAACCTTTGATCATAAACCATTTCTTGGGCTGCTTGGAGCCCAGAAGTCAGACAGATTGTTGATAAAATGTCCACAGGCGAGCTGTGTTTCCTGCACCGCCTGCAAGGCCAACTTGGTCATTAGCTGCTTCTAATTAGTTGTGCTTTTGAACTCTGCCTTTCTCACGCAGAAAGGATGAATAGCTTGTCCTTGCTGAAGCAGGAGGAAAACAGTGTCTGTCTGCTGATTAATGGAAACTCCTGTCAAAAATAAACAATACAAGAGAACAAAATTACAGGGGGGAAAGAGCAGAGGAAGAAGAGGAGGGAGAGGAAGAGAGAAGAGGAGGGAGGGGAAGAGAGCAGTGAGATGTTCATTGTTGGTAGGTTACAGGGTATCAGTGGACTCCTCTTAGAAATAATCAACATTAAAGTCAGCCTGGCCTTGTCAGCCCTGATCCTCAAAAAGAGGGCTTTGCTGTGTTCAAATAAATCACTTGTAAAGCATTTTGAACAATAACTAATGATACCTTTCTTCTAAGTGTCTTAGTGCAGAAAGACTGCTCTGTCTGAACAGGTCCAATCTTTGCTTTGTTCCTGCACAGAGTGAGCATAAAATTTCCAGGCACATTCTCTGTACAAGTGTGAACAACTAACTACTAAGGGAGGGAGCAAGGCAGTGCAGAAATAAGCCCAAAGTTCGACGCAATGGAAGATGGACCAGTCTTGCCTCATGTCCATGTAGAGCAGTTAAATTGGATAAAAACTGAAATGTAAAGCTTTTTCCTCAGAATTCCTCTTAATTCCTTTGTCTGTGCTTTGAGTGCAGTCTGGGAGGATAATTTGTGTTCCTGTATGTCAGCACATGGAAAAATTACATGCTGCAGAGGGTATAAACAGTGTTGTCTTCTGTGAGTTATTATACTGACTGTGGAGTGATGGCTCAGCACAGGTAGGGTGGCTGTGCCTTGTATGAAGATACACAATGCAGTTTGAAATCATGAATGCTGTAAATGTAGATAAATTTCTTCTCACCTCGATGGTCATAGTAACATGAGATTTTTCCTCAGATAGAATTGTCATCTATCTCCCACACTTTTAAATCTGCTTCTCCTCTTCAGAATACTCTAGGATACACATATGGCTAGACATTAGGCATCCTGAGCACAGCACTTGAGCCGCATGGACCTCCAGGTGGCTGGGAGGAGTTTCTGTATCATGTTCCTGCATCATACAGGCTGGGCAGAGACTGGACTGAGAGAGGAGAAGAGCTTAGGGGTGTGGGTTAACAAAAAGCTCAAATGACCCAGCAGTGTGCACTCACAGCCCAGAAACCAGCCATGTGCTGGGCGGCATCAAAAGGAGCATGGCCAGCAGGTCAAGGGACCTGATTCTCCCCATCTGCTCTGCTCTGGTGAGACCCTACCTGCAGTACTGCATCCAGGTTTGAGGCCCCAACACAGGAGGGACATGGAGCTGTTTTAGTGAGTCCAGAGGAGAACCATAAATATGATCATAGAGCTGAAGGACCTCTGCTATGGAGGCAGGCTGAGAGAGCTAGAGAAAAGAAGGCTGCAGGGAGACCTTAGAGCAGCTTCCAGTGCCTAAAGGGGAGCTACAGGAAATCTGGAGGGGGACTTTTTACAAGGGCAGGTAGTGACAGGACAAGGGGGAATGGCTTTGCACTAGCAGCAGGGAGTTTTAGGTTAGGTATTACGAAGAAATTCTTTACAGTGAGAGTGGTGAGGCACTGGCACGGGTTGCTCAGAGAAGCTGTGGCTGCCCCATCCCTGGCAGTGTGTAAGGCCAGGTTGGATGGGGCTTGGAGCAACCTGGTCTAGCGGAAGGTATCCCTGCCAATGATAAGGGGGTATTGGAACTGGATGACCTTTAAAGTTCCTTCCAACCCAAACCGTTCTATGATTCATTGTGAAGAGAGGCACTGGAATTTTCCTGTCAAGGACATCAATGTCCGTCTCCAGCACTTGTCAAGGGTGGGAGACAACCTTGTCCAGCAGGAACTTTGAGAAGGGCACTTGAAGAGCTCTTGTCCTTGGGTGGTTTTTGTCTGCATTCCAGCTGCAGCCATGAGCAAGACTAATCAGAGTCTCATTTGTACCCAAAGCTCCTTTTTAACATCTTGTTTGGAAAATTAGTTGGAACTTAAGGTCAACGTGCAAGGAAAGCTTTTCGTTGCAGGCAGGAAAGCTGACTTAAGCTAAAAGCATGTATTTCTTGGGAAGGCATCCTCAAATTAGAATATGTTAGCAGATTTCATCAGTAGCATTTAGTACATGTCTTCTACACCAGTAAGTGGCTATACTTGGAATTAGCCAATGCCTGAACAGTTTTAAATACAATCTGGTGACAGATACGAGATAGTCATGCAAGGAAAGTAAGACAATATCCCCAGAAAAAACTGTTGGAAGAGTCCTATGTCTACTCTATTCCATCCATGTTGTCTTTGAAGATACCACGGCTGTGTGCTGTGTGTTGGTGTCACATATTAATACATTTCAACTACTGTACCAGAATAAATATAATCTTAATGACAATTTGGAAAGGGAGAGAAGATGTCCCTTTTTTTTTTAGTATTATTATTTCTAAGTAGTTTATGTAGAACATCATTAATGTTCTTACCTAGGATTTTAAACTTCAGAGTAGAGATCAGTTTGGTCTTTGATTTTTTGTGTTTTATGTTCACCAACTTTAATAACTGTTCTGAATTAATACTTTTTCACTACCTTAACACTTTCCCTGGTGCTGTTTATACTTAGCCACCAGTTTCATGTGGAGAAGGCTTTAAAAAAACCCCAAACATAGTGATAGAAAAGGCCTTTATATGCCTGTATTGCAAAATCAGTAGAAACAGACAGGAGTCTGTGCTGCAGATCAGACCCATGTGAAACAAGAGGCAGAGGAGACAAAATTCAGATCCAGTCAGCAGCTCAAATCCATGTGGTGCTAAAAAAGCACTCAGTTCCCTCACAGTCAAAATTACCAACTCGATGAGTCTTTTTAGGACAGTTTTAAATAAAGTGAGAATAAAATAAGGCTAGATAAGAAAGAAGTAATGATTTGTGGGCCTTTGGGAGTCTGTTACATGCGCTTTACTTGTGCTCTTGGGTAAATCAGTTGTGGGAAAAGATAAAGAGATTAAATACAGTCTTTGAAATGACATTCCTAATGACTCACCATTTCAAAGACCTTGGGAATTTAAGCTGCAATTGAAAAGAAGCATAAAATGAAAAATAAAAACCCCAGCTAACATTATCTTGGATAAAGTGTATCAGATAATGAGTTGATAGTCTTTTAATGTTGAGCAGATGTCCTAGAAGAGGCAAATATTTTAATTCAAATTTTATTTTATTTAAGCCACTTTGCAAAAATACAGGTACTCCTTCACCCAAGTAGAAGGATTAATATAATTAGAACCAAAACACTACTAATTGCAAATCAAAAAAGGTGGTTTCCTATTTGTATCCCACGGAAACATACGGTATCTCAAATTGCAATAGCATTCCACTATGGAACAAAAAGCCAAAATTTTCCACAAAATTGTATCTAAAAGAATTGGGTTTAAAATATTCAACTTCTTGAAGTATTTCACTCTATCCTAATGCAATTCACTGTACACCACTGCTGTCAAATAGAAGCAGGCAAGAAACTCAAGCTCATGACAACCCTCTCTGAAACCACTGTGCTCTTTCTTTGCATTTCAAAAGTGCTTTACTTGCTGGGTATCAACTGAATACTTTTGAGTTTTCCAGCCTGCCAAATGCACTCTCTTAATTGCTAATAATTTGTTAAGTGCTTGGCAAATCATTCAGACAAACCAATGAGCCTTTTGAAATTTAGTCCTAATAATTTGACACTTAAGCAAGGGGAAAAAAGAAATATACAAAGTTGTAAAGAAGATGGTTTTAGCCACGCTTTCTTCTACTTCTCCTTCAGTGTATAATAGATAAGTGCATGAAGTCATTGGAAATATGACTCTGTTCTTCCCAAGCCTGTGTTGAAAGAATTAACTGGTTGGAGGCAGCCGTCAAAGGGCCTTTTTTATTCCTCATCCTCTGAGTATTAACACAGAGTATTTTCTTCGTGACTCTTGAAAGTTATTATGCATTCCTGAGAAAGGAATTGCATGTATGTCCTATCTGCTCCATCTTCCCTCTTAGTTAATGGAGGCCATCAAGCCGGGGAAGTCTTGGATTAGTGGCGCTTACTGGTGGAACTGCACACAGCAAGACTGTTAAGGTCCTTCTTCACACTAAGAATAAGCAAAGGAGGCTTTTGTGATAATTTTGTCAATATATTAGATGAAAAAAACAGTTCTAAAAAACAGTTCTAACACAGCATTGTGGAAACTAAGATTTCATAAATTGTTACATGTGATCAGTACTTCTTGAAAAAGACATACTGTGGAGACTAGTGGACTCCAGGCTATGCCACTGTTCAAAGTTACTGCACATATGACTTCCTCACAGAAAGGGGTTTATTTATAAAGGCATTATGTTTACATTAAAGCAAATGTGAACTAGCACTGAAACATTTTTAAACCCACATTTCTCTTTGTGATGAAAACTGTTTCCTATTTAGTATATATAAAAATGGATTTTGCAAGCTTTCTCAGAAGAAAATGTCTGCAGAATCTGTTTATCCTAGAACTGAACTGGAAAGAACTATGAGAATATGAACACTAAGACCTAAGGCATTTACTATCAATAGACCACAAGTGCTTATTCCAAATCAGTGCATAAGCTTGACATGACCTACTCTAGGGGCTCTCCCCTATGTCCCTTAACCTGTGGTAGCAATTTTTACACCAGGCAAAGACACCCACAAGCTGTAGCAAGCACCGAGTCATTCTCCTAGAGGAACTGCCTTCAACATGGAGTTACAAGACTCTTGAAGAGTCCCCTAAAAATAATCACTTCTGTCAGCCACTCTAATTTGCTACCTCCAGGTAGCACCCTGCTTTAATCTGCTCAACTGCTCCAAGGCCTAGGTGTACATACCATTTTTAGAAGAAAACTGATGCTTGCCTGCCAAGGACCATCACCTGCACTCCTCATGGTATTTTCCACAGCAATTTCCCATCTCTCTCACCACTCTGCATTCAGGCTTTTGGCTCAGACTAACTTGAAATGTTTTCAAAAGGGATCTTGTTTTGAAGGGAAAAAGCCTTAAGATTCTATGAAACATGATGGAGTTCAGCAACTAGAAAACAAGGAGTGGTAATTCATATCCCATTGCAGAAGGTTGGCTGTAGGTTGGGGCACTGGCAGAGGAAAACCCACTTGGAGGGGCTTTGTGTGGAAATATTCTGTTTCGTCAGAGTTTGAGAAGCATATTAACATAAGGATGGCCAAGACCTTTCTGTCAGATCCTGGCCTATTCTACATCCACTTTCAAAACTCACCAATCTGGATAACCTACGCCAGTGGCTTGCCTTGAGACTTACACAACTGGTGCCTATTGAATCAAATATGTCAAATTGGCTTACCATATTTAAATTTTAGTCACCTTTTTCTGTATTTCTATATCCCTCAGGCAGAGGGAACTGCATGTTTTTAATACATTTATGCTACATACAAAGCAAGAATAAATCATGCAAGTGGAAAAATACAGGTAACAGAGCGAAGAAAAATGAAACGATGTGATTGTCTGTGGCTGCTGCCCCTGCAGAACTCAAGCAGAATATCTGCTGCTCTGCACAACTCCCATTCTTTTGAAAGGTAAAGAAAAAGCTACAACATGAAAGACCTGATGTTCCTTGCCCACAGCCGAAGCCAAAAGGCAGAATTTTCCAGAGAGGATTTCTGAATGGCTCACTCACTGGCCGATTCAATTTTTCAAGGCGTTGAGATAACAGAGACTTGTTTATTGCTCAGAAGCGTCCTGTACGTAACTTCATATCAAGGAGGTTTGATGAATTTTCAACACGCGACATTCCAGGATTTTCCTGACCAACTGACAGCCCTTCTGAGCTCTTTCTCTCCTGCTACTTACGTGTGTGCATTTAGGTATTTCAGCTGCATTTTCAGACCTTTCCACTTCCCCATTTTCATTGCTGCAATGCTTTTGAGGGTCATGCTCTCACCTCCTAGCCCACGGTTGTTGCATAGCTAAAGCTCCAGCCCCTACAATCAAATGATTATATAAATTTCATCTTTTTCTTAAGCAAAGCTTTCAAAATAACTTGGGAGATCAAAAAGTTTTCTATATGTCAGAACTAGTGTTGCTAAGTTACGGGACAACCATGGGGGGAGAATGTGGAGTTTGGGGTTCACTGCATGACCCATCTGCGCATGTATGTGTGTCTGTGCGAAGGGAGATGTGAGCAGCCAGGACCAGCCGCGAGGGAGACCAAGTGTCCACTGCTGGCTACGGGAGGGGTCCACAGCCTCTGTGTGTGTGTACATGCCCAAGGGGGTCTGTGCCTGCAACCGGAATGGGCTGGGGCCCTCAGGGGCTTGTGTGCCCCCCGGGTGACAGCAGCTACTGGGTAGTCTGGATGTACGAGGGCAGCTGCTGCCCACATGGTGTATGTAGGTGTTTCCTACCAATGGACCTTCACCTTGATCACACGCTGAGGAGGACAAGACTAAAGCTGTTTGTGCTGCTTGTGCGAGTGCTTTGTTTTCTGCGCGCTGGTTTTGACTGGGGCAGTTCATTTTTTCCGTAGTAGCTTGTATGGAGCTATCTTTTGGAGTTGTCATGAAAACAGTGTTGATAATACAGGATGTTTTCATTACTGCTGAGCAGTGCTTACACAGAGCCAAGGCCTTTTCTGCTCTTCGCACCACCCCAGCAAGCAGACTGGGGGTGCACAAGAAGGCGGGAGGGGACACAGCCAGGACAGCTGACCCCAACTGACCACAGGGATGATCCATGCCATATGGTGCCATGATCAGCATACAGAGCTGGGGGGAGAAGGAAGAGAGGATGTTGGGAGTGATGCTGCTTGTCTTCCAGTAACCATTACACAGGATGGAGACCTGCTGTCCTGGAGATGACTGAGCACCTGCCTGACCATGGGAAGTGGTGAATGAACTCCCTACCGTGTTTTCCTTGCGTGCGTGGCTTTTGCTCTACCCGTTAAACTGTCTTTATCTCAACCCATGAGTTTTCTCACTTTCACCCTTCTGATTCTCTCCCCCATCCTAGTCGGTGGTGGGGTGAGTGAGCAGTTGTGCAGGGCTTAGCTGTCAGCCGGGGTTAAACCACGGCACTGTGTTGTGCTGCTGTGTCCAGTTGTGTGCAGGTTTTGTGTGTGTTCCTATTGGTAATTCATGCTCAGCCTGCCCTCAGGCTATCCTCAGCTTCTGGGCTGCTGGATCTAGCAGCACCCAAGAAATAAAGCTTCGTGAACACTAAAACACACTCCCCATGTCCAGCAGTCTGCTCTGCTGTTAGCAGCAGGGATGAATAAGTGACCTAAAATCTGATATTAAATGGGGTTTAGACTGTTCTGGTTTCTGAAGGAAGGGTTTCCCTTTATCGAGGAAGGCTTACAGACACACAGTGTCAGCCCCGTCTCTGCTTGGGGATTGTACAGGGAGAAGAGACTTTCGACTGCTGCCCCGGCACCTCTAATTCAGCGCCTCCACAAAAACAAAACACAGAAGCTACAGAGGGAGAAACTCTGAGCTACAACTAGTGCAGAGCCTGCAGCTTCTCCCATAGGATTTCACTGTCACAGGGCCATGCCTCCTTGCCTGTGGGTTTTGTTCTTTATGCTGTGAAGCATTATACAGCTTCAAGCACAAGATCATCAGCTATGTGACGTGGGGCCGCAGATCCCTCCCACTATCCAGTTACCAGGAATTTTCCAGTAAATGAGACCCTGTAAGGAGGTGTCAGTGATAAAAGCCAACCTGAGAAGAACCCTCTCAGCATCATCGCTGAGCATACAAACAAATCATTTAGCCCAGCACCTTCTAAATAACAGCCCCAAAGCACCAATATGTACATAAGTTTCTCCAGCTTGTACATGGATGGTCTCCAACCGCTTAGGCTATGGGGAGAGCTTGCAGCATGAGCAACAAGTGCCTGGAATGGGTGAATGGCTGACGTTATTCACAGGGACAGTTTTCATGCTTAGCTTACAGTACTGAACAGTGCAAAATAAAGCAGAGAGTATTTCCGACGAGTCTGGGAATTTTGACCCATTTCTAAATGAGCATCTGTTTGTTCTGAACATGAAAACCACAGACAACCACAGGGAAAACCTTCTTGCGAAAGCAGAGCAATGGAAAGCTTTCAAACCCTTTAAAATTCCCAAGATCCTTTAAAATTCCTGAGCTGCGGTATCAAGCTGGAACGTTGCCTCAGCACTCTCCAGGATGACTGGCTGGGTCGGCTGTGGCACTGCTGGGATAACTGACCCACCAGCCAAATGAGCAGAGATAGCAAACTTCACAGGTGATACCTTGCATCCTCCCACCAAGCAAACAGATGACAGAGTGGAAGCAGCTCAGCCTTGTTCACTTGTCTGCCCTTTGGTCCCAAGTGAGATGATTTCACTTCGCAAGCATTGCTAAGTGTGAATAGCTGGTCCACGCTCTCACTTTCCCCCGCAAAGTAGCTTTTTTAAGTAATCTTTTTTAAGCCATGCATTGATATGAGGCAGTCCTGTCACATGAGATGCCTGCACAGCTGGGGCTCTGACACCGTCCTGCGCTGAAGGCTTCAGGTGCAGCACTAGGCTGAAAACACGTGCTGATTTCTAATGCTTTCCATGAATGAGGCGATGGCAATAAGAATTGAACAAAAAAAAAAGAAAAAGAGGTAAAAATAATAAGAGGCAATAATTCCAGACAGCTGCTGTGGAGGTGTCTTTGGGGACAAGCTTGGGTTTATCGGGGGATGCTTGCAAGTTGGTCAGACATCATTGGGCCTCCTCGTCTTCTCTGTATTGTCATCTCTCATTTTCTTTCAAGCTGTGCTCCTGCAAGTGCTTCAAGAGGCAGAAATCTCACTTGGTCAGGGTCCTGCCTGTGGATTGGGGACAGACATCCAACCCTGTCTGCATCACACCACACTGACATCCACCACCCACATGTGGGTATGACCGTTGCTGCCACAAAGCAGGAGCATCCTCCGCCTCAACGAGCTGAACCAGCAGGAGTGTGGAGCACATCCCAACACCATGGCCCCTCAGCAGAGGCCACTTTTCAGCCTCCACTGACATTTTCAGCTCCCAGATGGATGCGAGTTAGGATTTAATTCTACCCAACAGCCTTGTGATAAGAAAAAGATTAAAACTCAGAGGAATATACTAATTTAAAAGTCGTAACAAGGAAGACTGGGTAATGCGCCAGCTCCATGGAGTACAGTACAGCAGCATTCCCAGCCTGAAAAAATACTGCCAGGTGACACTACTACCATGTGAATTTCCTTGGAATTCTTCCTTGGCCTGGCCCCCCCTTTTCCAAGGCACCCATCCCCCTGGCTTGCGCCTGTATTCCCAGTCTCCTCTCTAAAGCCAGAGCATTCCTACCTTGCATGATCTCTCTCCTCTGGGGGAAGAGAAAACACCCGTGGTCCCTTCTCTGTCTCGCATACTCAGAAATGCAGTCTGCTCTCCTTGGATACGTTCCTTGAGACAGCAGAGCCACCATGAACACTGGGTCAGTGAGACCCGAGAGACAGGGAAGGGAAGGGAGGAAGGTGCTGCACAGAGGTACACAGCACTTGTAGCTTCCAAGGAGACCAACACAGGAGGAAGCCCATGGGATTCCTGATACCCCTTCTAAGGTGCAGCCTCCGCCATCAGGTGAAGTTGCGGTGCTTGGAAGGATTAGGTCAGTGTGGAAATCAGAGTTAACAATGCAGGCATCCCTGCCCTAAACCACTGATTCCTTGGCCCAGAGTTGAACAGGGAAGAGGTAGATTCAGGAGGGAAGTTGAGTCTGGGAAGAAGGAAGGGGTGGGTGGAAGGTGTTTTGAGACTTATATTTTATTTCTCATTACCCCACTCTGATTTGATTGGTAACAAATTAAACCGATTTCCCCAAGTTGAGTCTGTTTTGCCCATGCAATAATTGGTGAGTGATCTCTCCATGACCTTATCTTGACCCATGAGCCTTTTGGTGTATTTCCTATCCCCTGCTCAGCTAAGGGGGAGTGGTAGAGCAGCTTTGGTGGGCACCTGATGTTCAACGAGGGTCAACCTACCACACCTGCTGACCATACATATCTTAAGAAGCAATCATCGTTCTAGCCTCCACCTACTATTCAGCCTCTCACTCAGCAGGAGGGCATTTCTGGAGCAGGGCTTTCCAAAGGATGTACCAGGGAAACAGACAGTGAAACATGCAGGTCAAAGTGAGCAGTCGATACAGTGACCCAAGTGCAAAATGGTCTGGCACAATCTGCTCCGCACCAGTGCACCAACGATTAGTGCATGATGCATGGATGGGCCTCCCTGACAAGGACCAGATCCTGACAAAGCTCCTCTTTCCCTTATACTGAAACTTTAAAACTGAAAAGCAGCTGCAAGTCTTGGTCCATATGTCTAAAAGTTAGCTATGGGAAGAGCAGCACAACTAGTAGGAGCAGAGGTCCACTGAACCATAGCTGTGACTTAAAGAGTATAGAAAAAGACACAGGTAAAGTGTAGCAACCCATTGTGACACAGCATCCCAGTTTCCCCAGTTTGGAGATTTACTGCACCAGAGGTTATGCTGTCTGGGCAATTGGCTGGACATATAGCTTACACCCTTCATGGAGGAGCAATCATCAGGGAAAGCAATCTTCTGCTACTATGCTGAGGAGGAGGATGAGGAGGAGGATGCAATCACTTCTGCTGGCAGCTGAAGTCTGTGCGTGAGTCTGTATTTGCTAGGTTAAGCCAGGTAGGGGAGGAAGAAGGCTTCCTGCATCTGTTTGTCCCCTTGATTTGGCATGTGCATGGCTTCACACACAGGCTTAGACCTATGAAGACTGAGATTTGGTATCGTGTCCTTAAGATGCTGTAATAAAGAGATGTGAGCATATTGGTTTGAGGTATGACTATCTAATAGAGCAACCAAAACTGAAACTGCTATAATTAACCACTGTGTAACAGAGATCTCAGTTCATCATCATGGTGCTTTTTACATTAGGGCGTTATCTGCATATAAATCATGAAAGTATTTGTTTAAAAGGCATCAATCCTAGCACTTGATTTGCTCTAGTAACACATTCTGGAAGGCAAACTTCTGTTTATTTATAGGCAACCAAAATGAAAATATTTTCACAGGCTTAGAAAACAAAAAACAGTCACAGGAAAAGCATTTGTGATGGAAAGTTACTGTCCTCTCACTGGGACTACTCAGCCTGTGAGAAGAGAAGGAAAGGGGAGGGCAGGGATATGTATGTATGTATATATGCATTTACTGATATACATAGTGTGGGTGTGTTCCTATGTGTATATTTATAGAGAGAGTCAAGAATCATAATCTCACAGGAAACCATTATGAGTATTTTTAGTTAACACGAGAAGAAGGCTTAGGCTAGAAGAGGGCTATGTGTGGTCCACAAATGTGCACGTCTTTGCTGGGAGCTGGAGGCCTGGATATTAGTAATTTTGGTGGTGGTATCAGTGAAAGCTGAATAAAAACCCAGGTCCCAGCACCCATCACCATGTATCTTTGCACATGTCCTGAAGACATGGGGGGCAGCTGAGTACGGATAGGGTGTGGGGGCGCCCAGGCACTCCACCAGCTTTCTCAAGGGAAACCTTCAGGGGGCCTATGGGCTCTACAGGAGCCCGATACACTGCACTCTGTGTTTGAGAAAGCAATTAAAATATCAATTATAATATTTGTCTTCTTTCCCTGTAATAAAAAGCAACTGTAAAAGAGAGAGGAGATCTCATTCAATCTTCTTTCCTCTGCTACACCCTGTATTTCCCCAGCTTTGGCTGAGCCCGTAGGCAAAACACCAGCCCCAACGTCCTTCCCTCTCCACCTGCCCCAAGGACTCATCATCTCTGTAAGAAATGCTGTTTTCACCTTGCATCCTAAAAACTCAGATCTAATACCATCAGCTGGTGCTTTTACAGATAAAAGGGAGGCCCACTGGATAAAACCCATCCGAGACTGGGCAGATGCTTGGTGCCCACGTGTGAGCATGTACACCATATCATCTGCTTGGGTGGATGAGCAGCTGGCAGCGAGGCAAACCTCACGTGCAGTGATGCCATCCAACTTGTGGAGAACAAAACACTCCACCACCTCTGCCAGAGGGAAAAAAGCCTTGAACAAACCAGCCCTGGGGCCATTTCAGCCAGCGACAAAGCTAACAGGCAAATCAAACAGAGCAAGAGCCCAGCAGACCTCAATTGGCTGAACAAACAAACGGAGAAACTCAGGTTCCAAAGAGCAGGGGAGCTGTGTTATGAAACAAGATTTTTGGTACAAAAGGAAGCTTACAGCTATCTCTGGTGATTAGACACGGAAGAGAAAGGTCACTGTGGGTGTCAGACCACACTTCACACACAGACAGGTTATTCAATCAATATTTGTCCTGGAATCACATGCGGTGGAAAAATGTTGAAGTGAATGGTCAGCAGAATTTAATGCTTGTATTCATTCATGTTGTGCTCTTGGATGCACATGTGTTTTTAAATCTAGCACAACCTAAGCTTCAGAATCCAGTGAGTTCTTAACTAAGATATGGAAAATCTTGGAATTAAACACTGTATTGGCATATGTCTTTCAGCTATGTCTTCAGCAGGACAGGGACTCCTCACCTATGATTTTAGAAGGGAGAGAGGGGGATTTTAGAAGGAGGGAGATTATTTGAATCTCCACCTTCTGGACCTAACAGGAAAAATAATTTAGTTAAGACCCCATAAAAACAACCCCATCCATAGAAATCTCCCTGGAGCAGTAGGGAGGGATTTGTTCCTGCCATTGCTGTGTTCTCTGGCCACACCGCTGCACTGGCACTAGAGGTTTTATTTAGGGTCACAGAAGTAACAGCAGGAAGATATAATCCTCTGATGAACAGACAGCTGTTACCCCCTGCCTTTGTGAAAATGATGATCTCAGGATGAGCATACTGTTGCCTTGAATCATCATATATTTTTATCCCCCCATGAGTTTGCCACAACAGATTGTTTGCTTATGTTCAGATCATAAGGTCCTGACTCAACTTTTCCCTCCCCTAACAAGAGTTAAGGGAAATTTGACCGTAGGGGCCCTAACCATGGACTTTAGAATTTGGCTGCAAATAATGATTATTAAAACACAAACAAAACAGAATAAAAGCAGACAAACCCCAACCCTCTTGCCTAGTGACTTCATGACAAAACATGAGCAAGGCACAGCACAACATTCAGTTCACTTCAGGTTGCGATACAGCTGATGTATAGCCTTTGGATAACTTATCACAGAGCAGGATGCTTTTAAGTCCTTAAATAGTGGGTATTAATGCTCCTTAGGATTGCTTAGGGGTCAATTTCAGCTACACAGGAGATAGCCTGGGAGAGGAGACCCCCATTCAACAGCACAGAGAGTTATAGAACAGAGGCAAATACAGAAGGTGCAGGGTGGTTACTTCAAGGCAGAAGCTTTCAATGAGAAGTTTATTTCAATAGCCTAGCTGGAAATTCACTGGAAAAAAACAGCTCCATCAGCCCTGGTCAGGAAGAGTGCGGGCAGAGATTATGTTCCTCTGTCAGTCTGTCCTGCCGAAGCACCCGTGCTCCAGCACAAGACAAAGCATCGCTATGTCCAATGTGCTTTCCTCCTCATGAAGGTAATTCAAGAGGAAAAAGCTTCTAAGTTGTTCACGCTGTGTTTTAAAGAATCTTTAGATCGCTTTGATGGACTCCAACCTACGGAAATCATCAGTTGCGCCGGCAATGCTGCTCTGCTTCCAGAGGAGGTGCTGCAGGAGGGCAGAGGGATGAGCAGGAAGCGCTCCCCAGGTCAGGGACTACATCCATGTCTAGGGGAAGGCCTCTTTGTCCACATGGTGGGTGGAAAACCAGCAAACCCCATGCCAAGGGGGGTTGGCATAGCATCATCCTGGTGCAGTCACGGAAAAATCAGTCCTGCTTCTATTGTAAACCATTTCTCTTCCACCTGCGCACCTCCTCTCCCATAAAACCACTCTCCCTCAGGGCAATGCTGACCCATGCTGCTATTGTTTGGGGAGAGGAAACTCCCTGTTCAAAGTGGGACACCCTAGCAGGAAACAGGGTTTATCCGGCAAATGGTGAACAGAGCTGGCACACTTCACACAGGGAGATGCTCTTTCTAGGCTTCATCCACACAAAGCTATTGTATTTACATTTAATAACAAAACACTTGCAAGGGAATAGTCAAAGTGGAGAGGAAAAAGAAATCTCCTCCATGAACATGATGCACCCCTTTCACAGTGCTGGCCCTCAGACTCTTTGGCACTGAGCATTACAGTGTCCTGCCTCACCGTGTAATCCGGCTCTGAACTGAGGCACCAACTGCACAGATTTGGGCACAATTAAAATGATTTTTCATGGGAGTTGCCTTTAATGCTCTATAATGTATTTCCCTAAATAGCCACGTGTTTGGCCTGAAATTACTTTGCGTGATGCCCTTTAAAATTATGCACTTTGAAAACAATTGCATACTGAATTTGAGCATTTGAAGTACTCAGACAAATGACCTCACCTGCATTTATCATCCTCTTGCCTTTATGGGCCATCGTCCTCCTGCTTTTCTCTGTAGTCCAGGTATGCCTTGTACAGAACAATAAGAGCAACATACTCCCCACCTATCTTGTTCTGGTTGCCAAGCAAATACTAAAGGCTTAAGACCAGCAGATTGCTTTTCAAACAAATTCACATCTACAAAGGAGCAGCAAATTCAAACCTACAAAGGATTAACACACCCATGCTTCCACTGTATGGTACTCCCGTGAGCCATAAGGGTTCTACAGACAGAAACTGCAAAACACTGTTTCCAAGGGCACAGTATGCTTCATGATATATTATCAGATCTTACATCTTGTCGACTGAAATGCTGCTTAGCTGTTGGTTTAAGATTCCTGTACCTACTTAAGAACAAAAAATAGGGAGAGGCAACAATGTGCCATTGCTGTTTAGAGCAGCACAAAATTTAAACCAGGAATTGTCTTGAGATTAGAAAGTGGAATTCAACATTAATTGAAGTTCTGCAATTTTTAAACCTTTCTCTACAGCCTGTTCCTTTTCACTTATTTTTCTCACAAACATGTTTTCTACCCCCAGTAATTAACAAGGTAAAACTATGGGGAGGTGGGACATCGTGGACCCTTGCAAGCTGCTGAGGTGGCCCATAACACCAGTACTGTATGAACTAGTGCAGGCAACAGATCTCTTCTGAAATGTGCTTTCTCAACACCAACTGCCAATGCCATTATATTACCACCAAGACCTTTTCTTAGAGTTTTTACTGGTGCCATAAATGTAAAGGTGTCTTAGGCACCTTTAGGATTTCTTCTTAGGGCCATCTCACCATCATCTGCCCTAAGGATGACAGAGGAAATGGCACACACAAATGCTCCCTATGCCTTTAGCATGTGGATGTCTCACCCTAGGCACCCTCTGTACCTCAAGCGAGGGAACAAAGGGACTTGTGCAGATGTTAGAGCATCAGGAAGGGAAGACAGGACTAAAACAGCAGAGACAAGAATGAATGAACCAGCACTGAGAACAGAGCTACTCAAGACAATTTAGCAGGGTTTACAGGAAGGATAAGACCAGGACTGGAATATACAACTTCAGCATCCTTGTTTCATTTCTTTCCTCTAGAAAACTGGTATTTATGGACTTGTAGTACCAGATGGGCCCACCCTTGAGCTTTTACTTACATCTGTACTGTTGATGTACAGCACGTCTGACTCCACTTCCCCCAATTTACAATCCTGCCTTGAAATTCAAGCCCCAGCCTTCCTGTAATTTCCAGTCCATTCATTCATTACCTGCTGGGAGAGAACCTCAGGTTAAGGTCCATCCCCTTCATATGTTATGGGCATGCTAACCAGTTTGATGGTGATTTTAACAGCTCAGAGTTAAAAATAAAGCACAGATACATTTGATCAGCTTCAGTTAGGGGAATGAACACTCAGAATATTGATTCAAAGACGTCTTTGGCTAGCTGCAGCAGTCTGGTTTCTGACTGACTGGTCAGATCAATGCTTTTCTTCCTCAGAATTCTTTTTTTTCCAGGCATACTCAAGAGAGCTTTGAAGTTCCAGGGTTTTGTTCTGTAAGCATTGCTCCTGCTGCACGTTAACATTAAAGCAACAAGAACCCCTCACAATATACACCACAAGACTGTTTTTTCAGGGGAGATGTGCACTTAAGGCAAATGTTAATATAAAGCCAGATTCTAATATGCTCCATCACTAAGAATACTACTTTAATCCAGCAGAAGTCCTATTAAAGCCTTTGGGATTACTCCTGTGGTATGGTGCTTTTCAAAAGGGATATCATCATTAGGGTGCAGCTCAGGGAAGTAACATCATGGTTGCAAGGAGGGTGCAAACAAGCTTTTACTATGGAGTATCTACTAGTCAGTCCTAATGATGGTTTGAATGTAGCTGATGGCATCTTGTTTCATTGGCAGAGTAAAAAAGAACCCTTTCAATGAGTTTTGAAAATGAGTGAATTTAAACGGAATATCGCAGAATATCTTATCTTTACAGAATATTTAGTTCTGTGCTAAACCCCAAGTTTTTAGCCAGGATTCACCTACTCTTGTATAGAAGCCTCTTGCTTTGAGGCAGCTTGTTCCCATAGGAACACAGTCACACTGACACCATGGAGATGGCTAAATCATTTCCAAAACCAGACAGCAGAATAATTTTCCCATGTATTCCTTTTACTGCTCTAGTTTGAGCATATGTATTATGCCGCATTATATCTAATTGCGTTACATCCCCTCAAGGCAAAGTGAAATATACATATATGTACATACATACACACACACACAGCATATACACATACACACAGCCAAAATCTCGTTAGTAAGCTTGCTTTTTGGCCCCTAATTTTTTATTTTGTAATAAGTTTTAGAATGGATCTTACAGACTCTTTCCAGCTCTTATTTCTTCACAGCTAGCTTAAAGGATTTATCCTTTCCTTGGGGCTCAAGGAGGCTTGAATTTTAGCCTTTTGATTTGAATGCCATCTCTCTTGCCTTACTTTAGAAGACTACACTTGAATGCTTCATTTATTTAAACAGCCTCATTGATCTCAACGTGCAGATTATTACACCGAGGTGCTATTCAATTTGAGCAGAGACAGCAGAAAACTTTGGATCTGTCTTGCCAGGGCAATTGCCTTTCTGTTTATGTCATTTCCATTTGCTGCTTACAAGACTTTCCTGCCAAAACATTCAGAGGAGAAATGTACCATGTTTAGACCAATTCTTAGCAGCTTTAATGTCTATTGGGTTCTATAAACGTGCAGGTGACAAGTTATGTTTACCCAGGGTAGTGCTGAGCTGCTGGTTTCCCCCCCAAGTAGCAGGAAGCTGTTCCCCACCCCATGTGCAGGCTGCTGTCCTGGCAGACCCCAGTGCAGAGAGAGGGCTCCCACGAACATTCTCCTGCAGGTGAATTTGCTGTTCTCTGATTAGGGGGCTGGAGTCTCTCCCCTCCTGGCATAAAGGGGAGCAGGAGGACTCGGGAAGCACAGACAGTAGCTCAGTGCTGCAGGGAGCCAAGAAAGACCTCTAGAGTGGTGGGAGGTCCAAACGTGACCCAGCTCATGATAAGACCCGGGGCCGGGCTCACACCAGCATCGGATGTGTGCAGCCTTTGACAGCTCAGAGGTTTTTGGGGATAGGACCTGTGAGCCATTCTCCTCCCACCCAGCCTGCAGCGGAGGCTGGACCCATATCCCCTGCCACAAAGCTTGCCACTATTTTGCCTTCCTTCTCAACAGTTCAGGCTCTTGTGCCAGTTTTTTGGCCACCCTGGGACTGAGGGGTTTATTAGACTGCAAATGTGCCAGTGGCAAATATTTACCTGGAAGTATTGCTTGGAGGATCCAGATGTGTGCCCCATCCTGGGTGCAAGGAGAAGTGGCTATAGACCCACAGACCCCTGAGCACCCTGGGAGCACACAGCCCAAATGGAGCAAATGCAAATTACCTGAGCATCATTTAGGTTATATAAAGCATGCTTATAACCAGAAAGGGGTTTTGGAACATTTGCAACCAGTCATGCTACTTGGGCAGCCAGCATAATGGGTGAATATGTTTTGGATTGGATTTTCACAATCCCTCATAGCTGCTGCTTATAGTTTATGCACATAAAGCATTATAAATAGGACTTGCAAATAATACGAGGTGGCCCGAGGTGACAGGACACAAGGGTGCAGGCAGAGGTTTCATTTCCCCTCCATGGCTGCCTGCTTTCCATGGCAGCCTGTGATGAGTACTGCCCACTGAGGATCCAGCCAAGTTAAAAGGGATCTGAGACCTTCCCTGAAATTTCAGAGTGAACCAAGTGTGGCGCTCACAGAATATCACATTGCACGCAGACCAAAAAATGCCATTGAGCTGAACGCAAAACCTCAGCTCCCGCTGCCAAGAAGTTTTCCATTTGCCTACTTCATTCCCTTTGGAGTCACACTCCCTGAATTTCGTGTTTTTGTGAGGAGAAAAAAAAAATCCTTTGAACATTTTTTTTGACTTTTTCTTGGATATTCAACATTTCCAGTCAAACTGAACTCACAGGAGAGTCTCTGAAGTGAAACACTCCACCAGCACATCCCTCCGTGAACTTCAGATTCAATTTATTTCATGGTTTTACTCATTGAAGACCATGTCTGAGAAGGTGTCAACAGCGTTTTCATTCGCACCCAGCTCCTCAGTCTGACTGTCCTGTGAACTGGAGGATTTTCCTACCCCTGGCAAACCAAAGGACATGCTCACATGAATGCTTCAGAAACCTGTTTTAAAATTATCCTGAGGTGATTAAAAACTAACAGTCACCGTGATGAGGATGGATGTTCTTCCCGGCTTCCCTTGAAACCTTAATGTTCAGCGATTCTGAACTTGATTCCATGCTGTCTCACAATAGTAAAGAACAGGATAAATCACAGCTGTTACTTAATGAAAACCTTAAAAAAAGCCGTTTTTAGTGACCAGTCATTCTGTTCTCCTGCAGTTATAAGTCACCCTTTATTTATATCACTGCTTATGTTGATTTCCAGGCAGACAGGACATTTGCCCATTCCTTGTTCCAATAAAGACTACTCCATTTTGAACTTCATGTCTACATTAACATTTCGATACTACAAAGAGAAAGAAAGTCTGATTTCACAGATCAGAACTGCAGCAAGACAAGGACAGAGGCAGGGGTTGTTTTCTGTACAAGTGCCCACAGTTTTTGTTTTTCAACAGAGGGAGGAGCAACGTGGCCCTGTTCCCGTTTAATCACTCCAGTAGGAGCCAGCAACAGCCACATTCCAGTTGCAGTTCCTACATGGCCACCTTCCTTGTTTTGTCTAGTCAGTCTGCAATCCCATTGAGGCATGGGAGAGCACTTCAGCAGCACCCAGTAAAACGGAACTCCCAGTTTAGTTCGGGTCTGTAAGGGATTCATTAGCATATAGAGTGAACAAACAACAGCAGCAGCAACAAAAAACATCAAAGCCATCTTAAGTTGAATGAAGAACGTTAAAAATTCAGTCATGGAGGAACTCATGCTGGATGTGCAAACCCTCAGCCCCCCCCATCCCATGTGTATGCACCAAATCCAAAGATGGTATCTTTTCCTCCTGCAACTCCTTCCACCTCCAAATCCACACAGGCTGCTCTCTCCTCCGCTCCGCTTGCCTGCATTGCACCCATGGTCCATCAGCTGCCTCCACCATGCCCCAGAATAGCTGGGAACATCCCCCCCAAGGCTTCTGTAGGTCTGAGTGCTGCATGGGCTCAGCCCGCTCAGCAAATGCAGTAGGCTAAAGTTTGCTCCATGAAGATATATCCTCACTGGCAGTTTTAGCTAGTAGGTCATGAGTCCCTAGGCAGCATATGTGAGCTGTGATTCAAAGGTTTCAAATTCAACAGAGGTGGGTGGATTTTGACAGGAAGGGCACCCCCTTCTCCTTTGCCAGCCTCACCTCAAAGACAGAAGCAGACCTCTCGAATTCTTGTCTCAGTGCAGGGATGCTGGAGTATAGAATCATAGAATCATAGAATAGTTAGGGTTGGAAAGGACCTTAAGATCATCTAGTTCCAATCCCCTCTCATGGGCAGGGACACCTCACACTAAACCATGCCACCCAAGTCTGTAGAATCATAGAATAGTTAGGATTGGAAAGGGAAAAGCCACAACGGAAATGTCAAAGGGAAGGTCACAAGAACTTCTAATGTAGGTAAAGCAATGTGTTTCTCATGGTCTTGCCTTTAGAGCTGGCATAACCATTCTGACCAAAGTTTTCCATGAAATGTTTGACCTGAATTGGATCTAGTAATGGAAAATATTAATTATTCTTAATAAATGGCTGTTGCCATGAGCCTCACCTAAAGGAACTCTAAGTTGGAGTAATGATACAGATGCCATTTATGACTTATCTAGACTGCCTTAATTTCTCAGAGACAAATGACTATCAAATTGGCTCTACCACCCACAGGTACACTACTGGCCCAATGCAGATCTCAGGAACATTTCAATGCACACACATGCCACACCTCTGACATCCAAAATAACTGACAGGTTGGGTGTCCTGACTATCCACAACTCAGCAATCTGTTTCATCTTTGCTGAGGACATTGGGTTCTGCACATCTTGTCCCACAGTCACACACACTACTCCAACCACAATGTTAGGCAGCTACAATGCCATGTATGAACTTGGGTTTATGTTAACTTGGTAATGTTGGCACCTACGCTGGAACGCCACAAACAAAGTTAGGTTCTTCGCAGACAGGCAAGTGTGGACCTACACCTACCCAAGGAATGCTGCTCTCCAAACAAGGTGACACTCATATTACTGTTAAGCTTTTACCTTTCAATTAGCAAAGGTGGCCCTCCGCAAGTAAAACCCTCTGGCTCCTGAAAAGTCACTAATGGGAAGCACAAGTACTTAGTATTTCTGAGAATCAGGCTAAATTTGCAACAGACTGAAGGTTAGGGCCTGGCACAAAAACAAGCCTTGCTATCCAGATGCAGTATTAGTCTTTTGTAAAGAATTTGTACTGTTTTTATCCAATTTCCATTCTTAACTATGGCTCTCAATGCAATGTGTTCAAACTCCGTCTACTTTTTTTCTGCCAGGCACTCCTTCTAAGCAGAAAGATTATTAAATTCATATTTCAAATCTTTCTCCAATGTTACAGCTGCTTTCCTCTTTTGAAGTGCAGTTTTATTCTGAACAGGGATTCTGGAAAGGAAAGAAGAAAGCGTTTATAAAGATTGCATATTTTTTGCTTTGATAAAATTTTGCACGTCAAGAGTCCTCACAGAACATGGGAAATCTGCCTGACTGTTGGGATCTGATAGTGATATCCATGACCACCAACAATAATATCTGTTCTAAACTACTGGAACTCAGAAGTGGTATCTCCAGACTACATCTCTGCTGAGCCTTTCATAACAGCATCACCTGACTGGTCCTGGCAGCCAGAAAACAAACTTGTTGAATTTACAGGAGACAACTGCATTTAGTTTTTCTTCCCCTAGCTTCCTGCAGCTTCAACAAGTATCAATGACAATAACAAACTTGGTTTTGTCACTAAAGCAGGTAAACTGTGCTGAGGCCACTCAAGAACTGGCCTGGTGACTCACGCTGTGACTCAGGACCGGTTATTCCTGCAGAGGTGACACTCAGAATAATGCAAATCTTGCCTCTAACTCAAATAATTCCAGGTGAAGTTTTCAATTCACCTGCAAAGAGCTTTTGGCAAGCCACTCAGGAGCCCAGCTTTAGCTCAAGGTCTGTGGCCTTTCAGACTGTGTCTTCACATCCTGCTGGCTGCACCCTCCCGTTGCAGCAGGACTACCCTCATGCTAGCCAGCCAAAGGACACCCAAGACAATGTGAGGCTTCCACACCTGGGTTAACTTTCCTCTGAAGGCAGGTATGAGGAGGCCATTTCTCCAACCTCATTTCTTAGACTATTAAATTGCTCTGCTTTCATTTTTGTCCATACTCTCTCCACTCTCTTCAACCTCTTTAAAGCCAGCCTCTCCACTCACCTGTTAATGGGCCCCCCAAATTCCATGTTGTCTCTGAACACCCACAACTGACGAGTCTTTATGCCAGCTCTTGATGCACTGGGTGAAAAAGCCATCATGCTCTACCACTCTTATTACCACTTGCCATCCAACCATTTACATAAGCCTGTGACCTCTGAAACAAAACCAGTTTGCTTGCACATGGGTAGAGCTGGTTGTTTGGAAGAGAACTCAAGGGAGGGAGATGATTGAAAAAACAGTCACAGAAGCAAGCTTCCAGAATGTCTTTTTGGTTTTCCTTTCAACTTTGCTATTTCCTTCACCCAACCACTGGTTCTCTATCAAAGGAAAAACTTCCAACCGGCAAAGTCAGTTTAATATTTCCATGTATCCTCCAGCAGACAGGACTACTATGGCACATGTAATCATTTATAGTTTTGCTAAGCACAGATCAAAAGACATAAGTAACTATAAAACAACATTTACCTTGTGCAAGTTCATTTAAACTTGCTACCAAATGTATAAATAGGTCTAGAGAACCTGATATTTCTGACATGCCAATTATCCTTTCACTGTCGTACCCCACTCATTATTAAATATAGCTCCATTTCAGACTGAGAAATCCATGCTTTTCTTCTTGTATGTGGCTTTCTCAAACGGGTTTATTCTCACATGCAGTGGAAGGGATGTTTGAACCCACTGTCCTGGTTTAAATGCACTTGAAAGCATATGGATGCACATGTGGACAAGGGAGGAGGGAATGCTTTCCTGTGGGACAGCTCTAGAGGAGCTCTAGAGCAGAGGTTGTGGCTCCATTTAAAATAATGCAGCAACAAAGAGTGATTTATCCCATCACAAGAGTAATTCTGTGAAAGGAATGCACACTTCTGCACTCACAAAAACTGTCTCAGGCTAAACCATCCTTTGGAACCCCACCTGGTGTTTTGGTGGTGGTCCTTTCCCAGACTTGTGTCTTGTGACAGGCTGGATTTGGAGAATACGCTACAGGACTCAGTTGCCATAGCATGCTTTTGAGCTCCAGGGAAAAATACATGTCGTGGCTGCTTCCTCTTGGAAACGCAAGAGGAGGAAAAAAACCTTCCAGTGTATACCTTACTCAGCTGAAATATGGGAGGCCTGCGTTTAATGACCTATGTACCACCTAGTAGTAGTTCCTGGACCAGAGGTCAGCATTCAATGGACATGCTAACTACCAAGCTACAAAGCTGTGATATTTCTCTGTGGCTGAGGATCCCTCCTCCAAAAAGTCCTGAAATCTTTTAAAAGCAGTACTGTCTCGAAAGGAGCATGGAGCTCCTCCACGGGAGCCAAGTGCATCAGTGCCCCAGCACCCCACACTTTGCTAGTTCCCACTGCAGATATGGGGCCTCTGGTCAGACACAGATATTGCCTGCCCCATCAAAGGATGGCAGCAGGCCTGCAATTCCTCAGTCTTCCTCTCTGAAACAGAAGTCTGAAGAACACTTTGCAAGCACAGAAGTACAGAGCATCCTCCCAGCAGGTGGGAGATGCCAGCTGGGCTCTTCTCTGGGGAGGTAAGTCTAGTGCTCAAGCCTTTCTATCCAAGTGATCCACCCTTGATGTGCTACAGGGACAGGCACAACAGTGCCATCTGTTAAGAAAGACAGCATCAGGGTAAACCTCAAGAAAGCAGTCTGAAATGAGAATGTCTGTCTCAAAATAGCACTTACTCCTCAAAGAATGTGGGATCTGGGAAACTTCCCTTTCCTCTATCATTTCCCCTTCCCTTGCTCACAACTTCCTGCTGCTGGATAGCATCCCTACTTCATGAGGAACACACCCCAGGGACTTGACCTCTTGAAGTTCAGGTTTTGTGGTGCTCAATGTCACTAATTCCAAACGTTCAGAAATCAGTCCAAGTCACAGAGCTTGATTCTAAAGTCACTGAACGCTCAAATGGTCGGTTTTGAGATGAATGCAAACCTGGGTCCATAGCTTTCTCCAGCAACAGGTTATTTAGATTAGGTATCAGGAAAATGTTCTTCGCTATGAGGGTGGTGAGGCACTGGCACAGGTTGCCCAGAGATGCTGTGGCTACCCCATCCCTGGCAGTGTTCAAGACCGGGTTGGATGGGGCATGGAGCAACCTGGTCCAGTGGAAGGTGTTCCTGCCCATAGCAGCGGGTTGGAACTAGATGATCTTTTAGGTCCCTTCCAACACAAACCATTCTGTGATTCTATGATTTTTATGATTAGGTTCCCTTCCTTGGTCAATCTGATTTTTTAAACCAAATTAGTAAGTTTTTGATAAAACTGTAGGGAACATTAGAGTATTTGTGACAGTTTGGGATGGCTTGTAAATCATCTACCAACTATAACTAGAATATAACACAAGTCATTGTAATGCTTTATGAAGAAGGCACACATTGCTATTTGCAACAACCATATGTTCTGCTGTTTGTATATATCTGTTACCCAACCCTTACATAAGCCATTGATGAAATTATCATCACGGGGCAAGAACACTTGTGGCACGGTTGAGTTGATCGAGATAAAGCAATGAAGAAATGAAGGAGCTTTTTTGCTGAGCTGGACTGGCCGCTCGCCCTCCTGAGCCGCAGCTGCAAGGAGGAGGTAGGGTGCAGACCTGCAGTCAGCTGCACAACAGACATCACTTCAGAGAAGACAGTGAATACGGACATTTGAGGCTTCGGCTACACAGGAGAGGGCAAACTAAGTAACTACACTTTCCCCGGTGCTGGGGAGAAGGAAAGGTTGGGGAGGGGGCTGCTTTAATGGTTTGGGTAACTCCTTAGATGTGACTTATACACACATGCCTTACATTGCAGCAGGCCACCTATACGAGCTGCGGCAGGCCGGGTTCGCCGTAGCGGGGGATGCGCTGCCGGCAGCCAAGCGCATCCCCGAGGCTCCTGCGACCGCCCCGGGGCAACGGCCCCCGCCCTGGAAGCCAGCGGGACAGCACCCGGGCCGCTGCCCAGTGCACGGCTGTGGCTCGGTACCTCTCCAGCAGCCGGGCCGAGATGCAGCCGCCGGTCCAGCGCTGCCGGTGCCAGCCTCCGAGGGCCATGTGCCGCGTACTACGGGCACAGACTCCACCTTCCCCGGCTCCCGCCCGCCCCCACGCATCCAGGAAGGGAAAAGGAGGAGGAGGAGGAGGAGGAGGAGGAGGAGGAGAAGGAGGAGGGAAGGGGGTGAAAGGGAAAAAAAAGAGAGGTTGAAAAGAGAGAGCTCGCCGGGACCCACCCTTCTCCCTCCTCCTCCGGGCTGCTGGCCGGGCTTTTGTTTTCCTCCAGCTCCCCGTTTCCCACACGTGATTG